>PVIW01001895.1:0-256087 GCA_004026585.1 Noctilio leporinus | reverse complement strand
GAATTGTAGTTTGAATCTCTGAGTTATTTAGTTCTGCTCTGATCTTGATGATTTCCTTCCTTCTACTTGCTCTGGGCTTTGTTTGTTGTTGCTCCTCTAGTTCTTGCAGCTTTGTGGTTAGGTCGTTTTTATAAACTTCTTGTAACCTTTTTTGGAAGGCCTGTATTGCTATCAATTTCCCCCTGAGAACTGCCTTTGCCGTATCCCATAGGTTTTGGGCTGTTGTGTGTTCATTGTCATTTGTTTCCAGTAACTTTTTGATTTCATCTTTGATCTCATTGTTGACCCCTTCATTGCTTAAAAGCGTGTTATTCAGTCTCCATGAGTTAGAGAATTTTTGTTTTTTTTTCCCTTGAGATTGGTTTCTAGTTTCAAGCCATTGTGATCCGAGAAGATACTTTGTATGATTTCAATTTTCCTGTATTTGTGGAGGCTTGTCTTGTGACATACCATGTGGTCTATCTTGGAGAATGATCCATATACATTTGAAAAGAGTGTGTATTTTGCTTCTTTGGGGTAAAAGACTCTGTATACATCAGTTAGGTCCATTTCCTCTAGAGTGTTGTTCAATGCCACAACATCTCTGGGGATTTTTTGTTTGGAAGATCTGTCCATTGTTGATAGTGGGGTATTAAAATCCCCTACTATTACTGTGTTGCTGTCTATGTCTTTCTTAAAGTCTTCCAAGATTTTCCTTATATATTTCAGAGCTCCTGTGTTGGGTGCGTATATGTTTATCAGACTTATTTCTTCTTGATGGATTGTTCCCTTAAGTATTATGAAGTGTCCATCTTTGTCCCTTTTTACGGTATGACCTTTGTTTTGAAGTTTACATTGATAAAAGTACTGCTACCCCAGCTTCCTTTTTCAAGTCCGTTTGCTTGGAATATTTTTTTCCATCCCTTCACTTTCAGTCTGTGTAGATTTTTTGTTCTGAGCTGGGTCTCTTCTAGATACCATGTACTTGTTTGTGGGTCATGTTTTCTTACCCATTCAGCTACCCTGTGTCTTTTGATTGGAGCATTTATATTTAAGGTTATTACTGATTGATAGTTATTCATTGCCATTTTTTCCATTTGTATTCCCCCACCTATCAATTTTATATATGCTCCCCCCTTTTCTCCATCTTCCTAAAGCAGTCCCTTTAGCATGTCTTGCAATGCTGGTTTGATGGAGATGTTCATAGCAACGTTATTTATAGTAGCCAAGTACTGGAAACAACCTCAAGTGCCCATCAGTAAATGAGTGGATCAAAAAAACTGTGGTACATTTACACAATGCAATACTATACAGCAGAAAGAAAGAATGCATTCCTACCCTATGTAACAACAGCATGGATGGAAACGGAAAGTATTATGTTAAGTGAAATAAGCCAGGCAGCAAAAGACCTAATGAACCTAAGTGGAACCTAATGAACAAAAGCAAACAAATGAGCAAAATAGGAGCTGCAACTTGGAAATAAGGAACAAACTGACAGTGATGGGGATGGGGAATTGATAGGGGAAAGAAGGGGAAAGGTGTAATTGAGGAACAAGTAAATATAAAGGACCCATGGATGTGCACAACAGGGTGGGACTTGACTTCGGGTCGGGTGCGGGTAAAGCAGGGGAGAGCAATGGGAGAAAAGCTGGGACAACTGTGATTGAAATGAAAAAAAAAAAATAATAATCTGAGCAAATCATTCCTGAAGACTGCAGTCATTGTAGAGCTCTTTCAATAAATCTGAAGAGCTGGATTATATAAAATAGACTTTCTGAGAACGTTACTTCTAAGTATTTATGTTTGTGTACCATTTATTGGCTAATGAATGGAAAATGACCCACCTGTTATGCACTCCATTTATACTCTGCAGTTTTTAATGAGCATTGGAGAATGTACAAATACTTTATTGCTTTTTATCTTTATAAAATATGTGATTATTTCTTTACATGAATAAGTATATTATTGCACTTCTGAGGTAAATTAAATGATAATAAGAGATGAGTAATAAAGTCAGGTGAGAGAAAAATAATAGAGATGGGGCTATAAACCCAATAGGTTCATTTGAGTTCTGAGATATATGCTGATTACAGTGCTGCTTATTTACTCCCTGGGCTGAATGGAAGGAGGTTTGTTTAGGGAGTAGAGCCTGGAGCGTGCCTCCATGGTAAAGAAAACAGGTTGTCCTTGTGATGGGTCCTGGAGAGGGTACCCCACTGTATCATGGCAGAATTACATGGACTGACCATTGAGAGTAGGTGATGAGGGGTCTGTTTCAGCTACTACAAGATTGTAAATTGAAATTAAGGCATTGGTCACTACTTTGAAGTGAGGATTTAATTTAGAGCTTAAGTGTATTCAGTGCACATTGTTTTTCAGTGGTCTTCTAGCTCTTGTCCTCTCTAAAGAAAGATTTTCTGGGGTCTGAACTTTGCTGCCTTGCCTCCCTCTTGGTGCCAGTGGTTGATACGGGATTTTGCCTTCAGCTTGTGAGGCCAGCATGCCGGTGCCTGTGTAATCCCCAGCCTTCTGTGTTTCCTAGTTGGAACAGCAGACACTGAAGCGGCAGGGGTGGGCATTCTTCTGCAGGCTCCTGGAAAGGGCTTAATAAATCACCTCTGCAGTATAGACGTCTGCTGCCTGTATTCTGCCTATGTAGACTAAATTTGACATTTAATTTTAACATAAAAGAATCCTGCTACATAAATATCAATAGTTAAAGTATTATTTGGACAACAGAGTTACTAAAGCAGTTAGGTCACAGTTAAGATGAAGATGTAGGCTGAAAGCCTTTCACGACTTTTTTTTTTTAAATTTGTTTCCCAGCCCCAAGTAAGAGAAGAGTTTGAGAAAGCATTAAGTTCCCCATTAGAACCCAAAGCTGTGGGTAATTCCACATACCAAACATCGCATAAGCAATTGTGAAAATGTCTTAATATCTCAGCTTAAAATTTGCAGAATGATTGTTGTTTCCCTATTTCTTCGGATCAACTATTTTCTGTGACATGAGACAGATACCACGTTCAGTGTGTCTTGAATAAGCTTCATTTAGTACACAGGATTGGCCTCTGATACTTTAGGACCCCAAACACTTTTCATTATGAAGATCCAGAATGTGCCACCATGTTTCACATGCTCTCCAAATACAGAATTACCCCTCCACTTCCACCCTCCTGTTTTTATCTTGCAAAGATTCTGATTCAGTAGGTCTGTGGTGGTACCTAAGCATTTATTTTTCACAATGTGCCCCAGGAATTTTGATATACTCTTAATTTTGAGAACCAGTTGGGTAAAGGAGTTTTGATATTGAGACAAATCAAACCAAATCAGGTAGCAGACAGGGGAAGCCATAGATTTGACAGTGGTTTTTCATGTCCATGAATTCTCCTTTCTCTCCTCTATGGTACTACATAACCAAGGTAGGAGGGTAAGTAAAATTCACACTCCCTAGCTGGAAATGAGAGATGGTTAAACTGTTTCACTTTTTTTAGCAGATGATTTCACTTTCCCTAAAGGCTTGAAACTTGAAGAATTAAGCTTTGGTAATAAAATGCTCACAAAGATTAATTATACAGTTATAAAAGTTACAGTATTTATAATTATAAAGTAAAAGTATAGTAGGTTTTAAAGCACCATAAATGGATCATTTAATTTACATACATACATTCTGGCTCCTGCCCAATTGGGGGAATATCTAATAGCAAATGTATAAATACATGAATAATGTTCCTCTCTGTATACTTTTTTTAGAGGTAAATGCTAAGGAGGTTTGTCTTTGATTATAGCCAGCCATTAACAAGTAGAAATAAATTTTACTAATCTGCATTTTATACAAGATTTAGGCAACACTTTAATGCATGAAATTAAGACATTATGATTTGATTAGTTAAACTAGGGTTTAATGAATTTGCTATTTTACGGGCATTCTCATTTTAGACATTTAATTTTCTGATCTGTAATGTATAGTACACATGTCTTATTCCTAAAATATTGAGTTGTATTTAGAGTAAGTTTATCAACTAGTTATCTTTGCTTGCATTGCTATGACTAAGTGAGGATGTTTTATGCAGAGCCACATCTGATTTCTAATTTTTGTTACTTAATTTTTTATTTCTACATTATAGAATTTTGGGGTTGAGGAAATGGAGGCCTAAGGAGCTTAAGTGATTTGCTGGAGGACACAGTTTTTCTAAACTATGCCTAGAACCGAAGTCTTCTGAATTCTAATCCAGGTTTAGAATTTGTGTGGAGACTTTATTAGCTCATTTGCAGTAAAATTTTATCTGTGTACCAGTTTCCCTCTGCATTGCCTCTTCCCCCTCCCATATGCTCAAGAAATTAGTTCATTCTAAGTAGTAGCCTCTCCCCCCAAGTAAAAACCACAATTTGATTTTTTTTTTAAACTAGAGAAACATAATTCGTATATTTAGACATTTGCTATTAGATATCTTTTAAGCTGGACAAGTATAAATATCCATATGTATGTAAATTAAGTGATCCATTAAAAACCTTTTAAATCTGTCATATTTTTAAAATATGATAGTGTTTTAAAACCCATTAGATTTTAAGGAAAAATTTATTAATGTATGTAGATCAAGTCAAATAAAAGTGATTCCTGATTATTTTTCCCTAGTATATCTCTTAGTATGAAAAATACAAAAGTTGAGTATACCCTGAAGTTTGTCTACCCCTTTGCTACTTTAAGCCAAGGAGAAAAAAAACATTGTAGGGATTGAAATTGGATTTAGCTCATTTATCTGAAGGAACACTGGGGAGTGCGTATCCAGTGCTTGCTTGTCTGAATTTTCCCTAAGGGTAGGATAAGGAGGATGTTCAGAAGATGTTGGAAAGAACTAAAATACAAAACTTAAAACCCTGTACTTTAGGGTTTTGGGTTTGGTTTTGTTTTGTTTTTTTTTAATTCTCTTCTGATTCATTTGAGTAAAGAATCAACAGTTACTGTGAGTGCATGTCTGTCCATCTTGGTGTCTGTCTCTCTTTTCTGAGAATTAAGGCAGTTGGTTTGAGTAGGGACTCTGAATCCCTTCCTATAGGATACAGATGTAGCCCCAGTAAATTCTTCACATCATTGTTGTTTCCTTAAATCTTCTTGTACAAGAGAACCATTCTAACAAGTGCCTACAAACATCCCAGTGGCATTCCTTAAATTCATCTTTGATTTAGGGTTTCTAACCCTTACCTTGGTGCTTCCGGGAGTCAAACTTTAGCTCCAAGGTACTTGGCTGTATGATGAGTCTTCTCCCACATGGGGATAGAATCAGGAGACTGGATTTGGCAGTGGGGCTGTGGATAAGTCATAACCACTTTGAACCTGTTTCTCCCCTCTGTAGAACAAGGATCATGATCTGTACTCACTTCCAGGGGACATTATGAGCAGAAAATGAAGTAATGAGATAATGTCTGTGAGGACACGTTAGCAAGTGGTTCCTTTTTGATAGGAATAGTTTTTGATGGTGAGGGCATGTATGCATACCTTCCTCCCTCCTTCCCTCCCTCATTTCTCTCCTTCCTCCTAGCACTTGATTGCCTGATAGTGGCAAACACTGGCTAGGTATTAGGAATCAGTGGTGAGCAGGGCAGATAAAATCCTTGCTCTCAGGGAGCTTAAATATCCACCTACTTGCCTAAGTCCCTACTGGGAACAGCTTTCTTTGCCCTGCTTTCAAAAGAGCCTGTCTCTTTCGTTCTTAATAAGAACATGTTCCTATTGCCACCCTTGTTCATTTTCTTTTCCAGCCTTTATTTATTTATTTATTTATTTATTCCAGCCTTTAAATGTTGGCCTTTCCTTGGAACTTCATCCTAGATGTTCTTTTTACTCTGTACTGCTTACTGCAGTATGTCTCACTCCCTACCTGATACTGTGTCCCACCACTTGGCTACCACAGAGATACTTCAAATTTACCGCATCTATGAACTCATGACCTAAAATAAACACTGCCCTTCCCACCTCCAAACCTGCTCCTGCTCTTAATGGTCTGTGTGTCAGTGAGTTTCCAATATCTTGTCTGGTTGTTTAATTAGAAACCCATGTGTCTCTCAGCACTTGATCTCCTATACCTCAGATACTCACTCCATCAAGTCCTGTTGATTATGGCTTAAATTCCTCTGAGGTTCTTCATTATGTTTGCACAGCTCTTTTTCAGGTTACCATCATCATTTGTTTTATAGACCATCAAACTGAAGAATCTTTCTTCATGTAACTAGGTTACTCATTCTAAACATTCTTTTAAGATCTTTTATGCATATATAAGGAAATACTAACACATAGACTATTTTTAAAACTCCATTGTTCACACAAAAGGTGATATACTATGCACACTTTTCACCGTTTTCAGTCAACAGTACGTCTTGGGTATCTTCATTGTAGTACATAGCCTTCACATTTATCTTTATGGCTGCTTAATAGTTCATGGTAGGAATGTTGAAACTGATGTACACCAGGTCAAAATGTGTATTACTGTCTAGACTGTACTTTGGATAGCTTTGTCATGAATTTCCATCATTATTCTTAGGGGGGAAAAACTAAGTTTGTTTGCCAGGGCTGGGCCTTCTTCTCTTCCACAGGATGTCTTCTTTTGCCCCCCTCCCCTGTATTTTGTTGTTCCATGGAACAACCTCTTATTTCATCCATATACCATAATGTCCCTTCCCCACTGAGACCTCTGTGCAAGCTCTTAGACTCACATGCAGAGTCATTCCTTCCTTTTCCTGCCTTCAGTTAACTTCTAATCTACTTAAGGCAAACCTCAGCTCAAATGCAGTTTCCTGGAGGTTTGCCTACCCTGGCATTGCAAGACCAGGTCAGAGCTCTCTGATACTGTCTCCCATGGTACCATGACCTCTTCCTTGGAGCAGTTATCGCCACTTATTATTATATATTTGTGTGTGTGATTATTAGATTGATATTTATCTCACACTAAAACATGGTTCTTATTTAGTGGGTTGAAACTCATTATGGCTTATAAAATCAGTTTTTAAAATTATGACAAGCTCTTTTAAAAGAGGGACTGGAATAGAAAATATCAGACTTCTTTGTTTATACTGTGCTTTAGATTAATAGAGAGATGTGATCACATAAACACTCAGAAACATAGGTATACAGGGGATGATATAAATTATATTTTTTACTATGTGTCTTAGTCAAAAAAAAACTGTTTGAAAGCCTTTGAACTATTGGGTTGGCCATAAAGTTCATTTAGTGTTTTCCATATGATGGCTCTAGTAGTGCTTAGTTGTATTTAACTTCATTCAAAACAGTTTTGTTAGGTTGTATTGTGACAGCTGTTCTGTAAGTGTGCATTTAAAAAATAATCAAAATTGGTGAAATTTTGGGCAGCCATATTAATATTGAAGATGGAAGAAGATACACAACATTTTCAGCATATTATATTATGCTTTATTATTTCAAGAAAGGTAAAAAACTGAAATGCAAAAATAATATTTGTGCAGTGTATGGGAATGTGCTGTGACTAATCAAATGTATCAGAAGCTGTTTGCAAAGTTTCCTGGTACAATTGACATTTTGGCCAAATAGTTCTTTGCTGTGGGGAAAAGAATTGGAAGCTGTTTAGCAGCACCTGTGGCCTCTACCCACTAGCAGCCAATGGTGGGAGATAGCTGACATTCTCAAAGTATCTAAATCAGTAGTTACTATTGAAAATGAAAAATGTATCGCTTCTATTATGGAAAAAAACCAAACGGACTTTTTGGCCAACCCAATAAATGATGAATTCTGTGAGGATAGGAATTCTTTATATTTTGTAAGTCACTCCACACCCAAATGTAGCTGAGGGCACTCAGTAAATATGCTGGCTGAATGAATGAATGAATGCACAGCTTTTCAGGGAGGTTCACAGACCCACTCACTGTCCCTGGAAGTAATGGACCCCAGTCCTAAATAGATGTTAGTGGTTATTTCCTTAGCCAACTGAGTCTGCATTAGATCATCAGAAGGAAAACCAAAAGTAATATGAAATAATATCTACAAATGTGTCTTTTTTAGGAATGAAACATTGATGAGAGGTTTTCAGATTTAAGTTTTTTGTATTACTTATGAATCTTAGGCCTTGAATACCACTTTATATTTTATTAATAAATAATGAACCATTTTTTATTGCCAAAATATCTGGAGAATTTTTAATTTCTAAGGTAGTTTACACACAGGGCTTATTACATGGCTGTTATCTTTTGTATGTACTTTAGCAATAAAATATTTATACAGTTTGGCAAGGTGATACTACAACCTGGTTTAGTACAACAGCTGTACTGCCTGTTCCCATGTGGCTTGATTTCCCTTTTTGATCCTCAGTTTTGTCAGCATGTAGTTTGTACAGCAGCAGATAATGGTGAAGGCTTCTTGAATTAACATAGTAAAGAGAGAAATACTCTGCTGAATATACTTGGTTTCATATTTTTCTAATGTCTTTGAAAAACATTTTCTTAACCTGTCCTACACAGTAGAACTTTATAAACATCACATAGTTACATAAGACACTTGGTGAGACACTTTGTGACATTTTTTAAAGAGTCTTTGCTCTTAAAAAATGGAAATATTTTACTCCTGAAGTAATCTGCATTCGGGTTTAGCACACATCTGGAAAATTCTGTAAATACAAGAATGCCTCTTGTATTTATTTTTGGTCATAAATTTGTATGTATAATTGAGTTCATATTGAATTAAGTGTTCAGGCAAAAAGTAGATAATCTTAATTCTTTTCAAGTTTATCATCAAATCCTTTTAGCACAGTTTTTATCTAGCGTTATATGTTATTTTTTCTTTTTATTTCTAGGTGCTCCTGATCCAACAGCGGGTGCTAGTATAGATGATGAGAACTGCTGGCACTTAGATGAAGAGCAGGTTCAAGAACAGGTTAAACTGTTCCTTTCCCAGGGCGGGTACCATGGATCAGGGAAGCAGCTTAATTTACTCTTTGCAAAGGTATGATTGTTTATTTCTACTGAAATATTCTAAATACATACATACCTAGAAAGTATCTTGATATGATCATGTTTACAATAGGGTAAAAACTTAATACATTTTTGAAGAATAAAGTCTGAGTTCATCAGAAACTTATGTGCTATAACACAAGTATTTATTTATTTAAGTATCTGTTGCTTTATACAGAACTCTTAGTTCCATAAACACAACTAGATAAAAGGCTTTTAATAATATTAAATCAATGTCTTTTCTTTGGGGCTAGGACCATCATTGTGGGAACAAATAACTGTTCATTGATAACTTTTGTTAAGTAACTTCTCTAATATTCATAATAATTAGAAGGTTTTCATTTTTAGTTCAGAAGAATTAGAGCAAACTCTGTTATTGGTTATGACCAGAAAATAATGTATTCTGATTTATCAGACTCTTAACAAAGATTTATTCCATGTACCATACACAGATTGCCAATTTTTTAAAAATTAGACTTGCCATAGGATATATTTATTCTAAAACTATTCCACACATGATTTAATCATTATTTAGTAACTCGTGGGCATTTCCAACTCTTGTAATGCCTAAGAGTCAGCAGTCTGAAAATTAATTACCATTAGGCTATAAATGTAGTACTTGAGTGTTGGTTAATAGTTTTGGTTTATACGCTTAATAGTATTTATTTTCAGTGCATTTCGAGCTGAGTAATAGGTTAGAATTTATCAGAAAAGTAAGCATTAAGTCAAATTTGATACAGTGGTACCCGTTCAAGGTTCAGTATATTTAGCCACATAGGAAGTATTTCATAGTCTAACCTCAGCAGAGTACACTGTTGGCCTAATAGAAGCAGTGTGAAAGAAGTATTAGACTGGCCTACATCTGCGATTTTTATCTCTATACGTACGTATACATTATATATGCCATATAAATTATATCAACTTCTAATCTAGAAGGAAATGGCATAAGTTTTAGGGTTAAGTACAGTTTTATAGATCTGGGTTCTGAAACCTTTAAATCTCCTTCCATCACCCTATACCTGACCCCCTTTACTACTCTTGTCCTTTAGGCAAGTTACTTAACTTCTCTGAGTCATGGTTTTATAATTCATAAAATGGATTATAATGTGGCATACTCTATATGGTTGTTATAAAGATTAAATGGTGTGTATAAATGTAAAACTCTTAAGCATAATGTCCAATAAATGGCAAGTCCCTCTTTCTTCCAGTCTTCATCTTTCAGGAAGAGGACCAACTTCTCCTTTTCCACTTCTCATGAATTTTCTGCAGTAATTTCCTTATAAGGAGAACCACTGTTCAGCTGGGACTCTTACCTGTTGAACACATAGCTGTGTACTTTGGGAATAAATGGATTCATTTAGGGTTTCCTGGTTGCCTTGTGTTTCTTCTCTTTTTTTTGTTTGGGAATTGTAGTATAAGAGTGATGGACAGAGCTTGAGGTTCCAGCATGAGAGGCCACGTAAACTTTCTAGCACTGGTCATCATTCTGCTTTGTAGAATGGCTCATTTAGAGCCAAGGCAGTTCTTGAACCTACAGCCCTGTTCATTTCCTTTTACCATTGCAAAACCAACCCCGTTTGTGTGACTATGACTGCTCTTTATGTCAAAAACTTCAGTAAAAAAGAACTTAAGGAAATTACTAATCTACCTCCAAAACTGAGAACTTGCACAACTTTCTGAGCATACTAAAAACCATTGAATTCCATAATTTCAGTTGATAGACTGTATGGTGTGTGAAGTTTGTCTCAATAAACCTCTTTTAAAAACTGGAAGACAGATGTCATTATTAACATCATCAAATCAATATAGAGGATCCCTAAAGAGTTCTCAGTGGACGTTTTTTAGACTCCGCTTTCCCAGTGGGGAGTGCAGTCATCTGAAGAGTCAAGAAGGTGCCAAGAGATTGTCTTGTGTTGGTACTGTTTTACTGTAGGCTGGCAGAATTTTCTTTTTAATTGGGAAGTTAGCCAGCTTTCTTTCATCATGCGGATTCTAAAACATGATTTTAAAAACTAATGGTCAGTTCTTTGATTCAGTTCCCATTTAGGGTAAAAACCAGTTTTAACAACCTTTGTTTACTTATGAGAACTGATATCAAGACTTAACTGCCCTCCCAAGAAAAAAGTAAAGTGTTCTGTCTCTGTATTGCTGTTTGTTTTCGAACATTTTTCTAAAGGTCTGTTTTTTCCCCACTAGGTTCGGGAGATGTTGAAGATGAGGGACTCTAATGGGGCCCGCATGTTGACCTTGATAACAGAGCAATTCATGGCTGACCCTCGTCTGTCACTTTGGAGGCAACAAGGCACTGCGATGACTGACAAATATAGGCAGCTCTGGGATGAGCTGGGTAAATATAAGTTTCCTGACAGATTGCCTTTGAGTTATATGGATAAAGACCATGTTGAATGTTTTAAAGAGCATGATCGGAGTATTGCTGAAGAATTGCTGCTTGTATGTGAACTGGTTGCCATTATACTCTGGTTAGAAAAATAGGAAGAATAAGGGCTTTGCAGGAAACAGTCTTGGCAGGGTTTAGAGGGAATTGTCTGATCTTGAGGAACGTGAACACAGGAATCTGCCTTCAAGTAGTTGGAGGGGGAAAGCTGTATTATTTATTTTAAATAGGTATTTTGTATAAAAGCTGGTTATTTATTTCTAGAGTAATCTTGTGGTCAATTCAGTTACAATTTGGCTGTTTCTCCCTTTTGCCTACATTAAAAGTATTAAAAGTAGTTTCAACATACATTTTATATTTTGACTGTTAGAGATTTAGATAAACTGTTGATTGTAATAATGAAAAACACACAGTAAACTCTTAATTTGTATTGCTTTCCAAGTCCTTGGTCGTAAAGATACTAATAACAGCAGATGGTTGCGGGGGAAATGTTCACTGGGAAATTTGGGGTCATGACTCTTGTTACGTAATGCTCATTACTAACGAATTAATTCTGTGCTTTTAGTTTCTTTCTATTAAGAAATCTATGTGATGAATGGAATTTTCAACAAATATTTCATCAGTGTTTGCATTAGTTTTATGTTCTGGGTATATTTACTAGAAGAACCTAGTCTCAGTGCGTTTGAGTAGTAGAACTTCATCCTTGCATACATGTCTTCTCTTGGCTAATGATAGAACACATCATGCTAATTGATCCCACATCAGTTCTACACCAAGTGAAACTGTTGTTCATGAAGATAACACATGATCATAATAATTGGAAGGGACCCTTGAGGTGATGATCTCTTACAGATAAGGAAGCTAGAGTCTGGAGAGGTTAGGAGACTCCCTTTTACAAAACGACATTGCATGATGTAGGATTATGCAGCAAGTTGGTAAAAAATTTGATGTCCAAGTTCCTTTTTTCCCATTAATAGTATGCATGTTCTGGAACTGGGCTGTGGGTGGTAACTGTGTATGTATGTGTGTGCACGTGTGTCTGCCATAATAATGTCAATGGCTTTTCTCCTCAATTTATCTGAAACTTCAGTAGATAGTTTGAGTGTATGGAAGGATGTTTGGCAGCGTGCTATGCTAGTTGGAAAACATAAGTGTAAAACATGGTTTAAACATCTATTTTTCCAGAACATTGAGTGTTTTACTTTCCCAAATAAACTGTCCTCAATTTTGCTATAGCAAATGTTGAATTGAGTAGTTGGTTTCTAATGTAAAAAAGGACTAGTAGCATTTAAAACACACACACACACACACACACAGAACTACAATTAAAAGAATCACTTAATAATTATTGGGTTAATATTAAATAAAATTTAAAGAACCTTGGTACTTAGAGGAGCTTAGAATTACAAATAACTAATTAGGAAGACAAGACCAACTAAATTTTTTTTTGGTTGTCAAAAATGCATAAGTGATAGTCAAAATTTGTATAGTTCACATTTACTCCATCAGTCAACATCTTTTCTAAGTTGGTTTTGAAAATTGTGTACCTCAACCTTTAATCAAAAGGATGAATTATCATTAGGTGGAAATTTTCACCAACTGATTCTAGTTATGACCTTCTCCTATGGACCAGTTTATTTCAGTTCAGGATAAAGAATACATCTTCTTGCCCTGTGTTTTCTTTTTTTGCACCCCTTCCTTCAAATAATTACTGGACTGCTATAAATTCTCCTATATGTTCTAATGTTGAGCAGAGGTCACTTGCCATTTTAATAGGGGTCTAAGTTCTGTGAAGAATCCCATGTGGAAGTAACAATAGCTATCACATCTTAATATTCATTTACCAAAAAATTAACTAAAAGTTGCTTCTGGACTACAAAAGGAAAGGATTTGGGTTCTTAATAAAATGGGGGAATTTGACTTTGTGCCCCTGCACAGGGCTCACATTGCTTCAAGGCTCCGCTTTGGAATTAAATGCTGAGCACTGCCAGATGCCAGACATTGAGAAGAGGCTGAGTTTTGTCGGCAAATGGGATCTGCAAGTTAATTGGTGTTTTCTGCAGGCTTCTGGCTGTGAAATGAAATTGGAAGCCCTTTAGCCACATGGATAATACAGGACCTGAATACAAATGTCACATGTCACCATCAGGACCCACTGTGAGACAATAGTGTTCCCACTCCAACACTGCGCCATTACAGATCATTTAAATATGGGGATTACATTTAAACTAAAAGCCCCATTTGCCTTTTACTGCAATTTAAATGTCCTCTTAGCAAAAGCTAAGTGACAAATTAAATGAAAAAAGTGCCCACATTTTTAAAGCTATAATGCAAAACAACCTTTTATTACTTCTCATGTGCCACGAATGAATCATTATACTTGTCAACCCTAAACCAAGCCATAATTGGAGCAGCTACTGTTATCAAAGTGGGACCGCTCTGTGACAGCTTAATAAAGCTGAAACTGTTAAATTAAATCTCAGATGCTTAACTCCTTAGCACCAGTGGATTCGATGGGTCCATTTCTGGCACTGGCCAACACACTAGGAAAAAAAAAAGGATTTCCTGGCATGAAAGCTTTAGTCTAATCAAAGTGTAAAAGTAAGTGTCTTGGCTAAGAAACTGCTTCATGGCAGAGGGTTTGGAGGCATCAGAATGTTGCCAGATTACAGAATTTTATTTTTTCACAGGATCAGATATCCCCCTCCCCAAGATTTATAATACTTTGAGTAGATTTCGTTTATTAAGTGTTACTGATTGAAAAATTTTAAAAATAAGCATTCATGTAACTTTTTCTCTCAAATAAACATATGTAAACTTATTTTGAGGTAGCAATAGGCCCAATTTCCTTCCCCATCCACTAGCTAACAAAGGAACTGATTATACTCAGTTTTTCTCTTCTAAAACAAGTGCCTATGATATTCATTTGGTCTGAGTTAATTTTCGTAATTTACTCCCTGATTTTCGTAATGCAGTATGAAATAAATACAAATGCATGCTATTAAGCTCTTATTTATACATCTCATTTGTAGATACATTGATCTTGTATGTGAATACATTTTTTGTGTATTAATTTTACTTTCTTTACATGATGTTTATTTTCTTAAACATACGGCTATCTTTTCAAGATGAGTGTTGTGGCATGATCAGCTATAAGCAAATGTGTGTATTAAAATTTTAGAACAGAACAGAAAGCCCACTGCAGTGGTAGAGACCACTCATTTGGTAGAGGGTGCACACTTAGTAGAGCTGTAGTATTTGTAGTACACACACCTCTTCAGTTGCATTCGTTATTCTATGACATGCAGATTTTCTGGAAAGCAGATCACAATACAAGTTGGCTTTCACAGAATTACCCAGTGCAGATTGGTGCTGAGCACACCTACTGTTAACCCTAATGGCTGTCTTTTCAGCACACTTAATTACCACGGGGGTCTTCAGGGATGAGGGGCTATGTTGTAACCTCTCATCTGTGTTGATGGGTCTCTTTTCCTTAGATGTCGTTCTAGTCTATAATTTTACTTTGCTTCCTGAAACTGTAGGTTGTGGCTCCCAGTCTATTAAAACATAATTAAAATAGATGTCATTAGAGGAAACCGTTAAAGAAGATTTAATTACAATTTTATCGCTGGGAAAAATTCTGATATTTTTATTTTCAAGTATTACATAATATTTCCCCCCTAAATTTAAACACATAGCTTCTGTCTGAGCTGAGTCATGTGTTTTGCTTTTTAGCATGTAAACCCTGTTTCTCAGGGAGATGGCAAGAACCCCATGACTCTGAGCTGTGCTTGTTCACATGAACAAGATGGTACCACTCAGAGTTATTTTCAAAGCTTTTTGTCTGGATGCCTAACTCTGTGTGAGCAGAAATAGCCGTAGTTGTTTCTTTCAAGTTTGAATTTCATCCTGAGTTAGTTTGACCACTATTACTAAGCAACAGCTATACTGTTGCTGGGTAGATTGGGTGGATTATGCATTCAGAGCACTTGGAATCAGCATAAATCTGTTTAGCAGTAGAGAAATTAGTTTACCCATTGGGTCCACATTTATTTAAAATAGTAAAATTTACCTATGCCATGGACCTAGAGAATGTTGTTCCTTCTGCTTTTCCAGATATAGGTAGTCACCCCTGGTCCTATTCTGCACTAACCCACCTTGTTCTTGAATAAGGAAGAAAACATATACTCAAGTTACACATTCAAAAGGCCAAGTATTTAGAGACTCTTTGTGCACAGCTAGAAATAAGATTCTAAAGACTCTGCTTTGGAGATAATTAGACAAATTTCTGGGAAATGCCACCTTATATCTCTGAAAGCAATGGGCTTAGTAATTCTGTCCGTCCCCCTCCCCCAACACACACACACACACACACACACACACACACTGATTTGAGCCTCTTAGTTTCTGTGGTAAATTCAAACTCAAGCTTTCCACGTTTTAAAGTTGATGGTGGTTAGTGAATGGCTGAGGAGTAACTGCTTCTCATTGAGAACTAGAAAGCATTCCAGTGTGGTTTGTCTTAAAGTAGTTACCTCCTTACTGGTGCTATGGAGAAAACAGCAACTCCTAGAGCTCCCTTGCAGCAAAAACATGTCAGTACAGACTTGGAAACTTCCATGTAGCTGCGACTGCAGAGTGTAATCCTAATGAACCACAGTATTAGGGGTTGCTTGTCACCTATCAGCTTGTCTTCCCTGGGTATAAGGAAAGCACAGCTTTGCCACTTTCACCACGTCACTGCCTTCTTTCCGGAATCCTTACTGTGGTTTCTCTATCAGTAAGTTTTGGGTTGGCCAAAGAGTCCATTTAGTTTTTTTCCATGAAATGAAAGACACATTTTTCATTTTCACCAACAACTATTGATTTGGATATTTTGAGTATGTCCGCTATCTCCCGTGTGGTATAATGTTGATTGTTCTCAATTAATGTCTTGATTTGATCACTATCAACTTCAACTGTGGAGCATCCTCCAGCGAGAAATCACCAGCATGAAACTTCACAAACCACTTTTGACACGTTTGATCAGCCGCAGCCCCTTCTCCATACTCTGCAAAAATTTTTTTTGCATTTGATAGCGTTACCTTTCTCGAAATAATAAAGCATAATATGACAAAAATGTTGTGTATTTTCTTCTATCTTCAGTATTAAGATTGCCACACAAAAAGTCACCAATTTGGTACGGTTTTAAAATGCATGCTGATATGACAGCTGTCATAACATAATCTTAACACAATTGTTTCAAATGAAGTTAAAGACAACTGAGTGCTACTAGAGCCAGCTTATGGGAAAAAAAGAAATGAGCTTTTTCGGCCAACCCAATATGAAACACTGTGTCCAGTGGAATAGAAGTATGAAATACTTGTTTTTACTGTGATGATGGTGCTGATAGTACAGTTGAATTAGAGAGCTGCAGCCTTCAGGAAACATGAGAAATTTGAACAGGCATGAAGGGTCATTTATTCAGGTATTAATAGAAATATGTGTACAGATTGAACATAACATGGTTCCACAAGATGTTCATGGAGGTGAGTTGTAGGGAAGAAGTAGTGAGAATGCTCCAGAAAGAAGGAATAGCATGAACAAAGATAGGGATGAGCTCAATTAAGGGAGGGTATAAAGGGTTCAGACTTAGTACCAAGAATGTTGCCTTTAATGCAACCATGTTCTTCCCTGCTAACCTAAAAGGGAAGGGAGAAAGAGAGGATCTAGATTTTTGCTTCGTTTCATTTCCCATTTCGGTCCAGCTACGAAACGTAACACAGATTACAAAACTTCCTTATCAGGCACTATGCTAAGCACTCAGTTGGTGCATTATTTTATTTAATTCTTAAGCAGTTATTAGCCCTAATTTTACAGGCAAGAACACAGGCAGAAAGAGACTACATAACTTGCCTGAGGTCACAGCTGCAGAGCAGGAATTTTTATGCTGGGTGTCAGTGACTTCAAAGACTTAACCACCAAACTAGACACTGTCCTCAGCTTATTTTAAAAGACTGTAAAATGCCTCTCTGTCAGGCAGTCTCCCTGCTAAGTGCAAGCAGGGACCAAGTGAAGCTCGCCTCAGTGGTGGTAAACCACGCTGTAAAAGCTGCCTAGCTTGGTCTGCCAGCCATGGACCCACAGTCCCGATTGCAGTAGTCAGCAGAGCTTACCTAGTCTAGTTACCCATCTGTTTCCAGACTCTGAAAAACCAAACAGATTCATGTAGTCTAGCCAAATCTATGCCATGGATTGATCACTGCATCATATAGGAAGCTTATAAAATATAGATAGTACATACTACAGATGGGATGTAGTGAAGCTTGATCTCATTTTTCAATCCCCTTTTCAAAGGAAGACTCTTAGGTGACTTTCTTTGTCTTAGCCTATACAAGGCCCCAATGATAACATGGCTGTCAACCTGATGTGGTCTGTAGGCTCTGCAGACGGTGCATGTGGGCAGTGCTGTCACACTCTGGAATGGGTTTGTGTGCTCTTAGTCTTCCGCTTTCCTCCTCATTACTCTTAGCTCCCCCTAAACACACAGAGGCTTTGCTCCCCTCCAGCACTTCTCAGATTGCCTGTTTGCTGCTGGGCCCTTATGGCTGAGGCCTGGCTTACTTCTCTGTTGGATTCTCTCACTGCTTTCGGTCTCTTAAAACCAAGACCTCTGTGTTCCTAGGTTAGAGGACTCGGCATTCTGCTCTCCTGTGGGATGGGAAGGAGGAGTTCATTCTCTGCTTCTTTTAAGTAGGCAGAGTAATTTCTAGTTTGGGTCATAAGGTAACCAAAAGAGAATGTGTGTTTCTGTACAGGGAGAGAACTTGTGATAAGTACTCCCTGTGTAATGCTTTCAAACTATGCTTCTCTTGACTGCAGCTGCTAAGGTTTAATATCCACTTGATACCCTGTATGGGAAAGAGTGGAAATAAAGAGAAAACAATTTAAATACTTACTAATAGAAAATAGTAGAGCCTAAGGATTGAACAAGATCTTTACCAGTCTTTTGATCCTATTGTCTAACTAGTTGGAGATGTTTAATGATAGTCATCTAAGGTATTTAGGTGTAGTTTTGAATAATTTGTAACAACACTTGAGGTCACCCCCCCCTTCGGTATTTTTATCAAATTCTATTCTAAATACCATGGAGATTTAATTAGGAGTTAAGATGCCTTATGATTCATTATATACTTTAGTGTTCTATATTACATATGTATTGTGCCAAGAATGGGTTCCAGTTATTTTTTTATGCTTTGTTTGTTTATGTGTGTTTGTTTTATAAGTTTTTTTTTTTTTTTTTAAGATTTTATTCATTATTTTTAAAGAGAAGGGCCAAGGAGGTAGGAAGAAAGGGAGAGAAACATCAATGCGTGGTTGGTTGCCTTTCACCTGCCTCCAGCTAGGGAACTGGCTAGAAACCTGGCTTGCAGCCTGGTTATGTGACCTGACTGGGAATCGAACCAGTTCGCAGGCCGGTGCCTATCCACTGAGCCACACCAGCCGGAGCTGTGTGTTGTTTTTTTAATAACAGGTCCATCAGTAGCAGGTATCGTTTTCATATTAATGGATAATAGGAATGTCAGAGCATAGATGAAATGTTTCCTTTTCTTCTTCACAACAATTTTAGGGAAGTTCTCTCCTTACTTTTTCCACTTCCTATGAGTATCGCCCTTGTCCTCAAGAAACTGCCACCAAAGGGAAATCTGGCTGGAGGAGTCTCCTTCCTAGATTGTATATTTTAAGAGGGTACCATCATGGTCAAATGTAGGTGTGTTTGAGAGTGCAAATGGAGAGTCAGGCTGGGGATTATTTTCTTACAGCATTCTTTACCCTGAGGTGGCAGTCTACAGAAATGAACAAGGCATGGGAAGCCTCATGTGAAGCCATCTGAGGTTCCCAGAGAATCAGGGATGCCGGAGCTAGAATGAAAGAAGTGGGAGCTCAGGACTGAAGCAGTCACATACATACACTGGTCTCTGTGTGCTGGTACCACGCAAAGTGCTTTACAAATGGTATCGGAGTTCATTGAAGCTTAAGAAGGTTAATGACAGGGGAGGAGAACCCAGGGGAGTGGTTAATAACCATTGTCCCTTAGATGAGGTGATCAGACACTGCCTCACCAAGCCCATGGGGTGGGAGGGGAAGGAGGAGAGTGATGATGGGAGGAATAGGCCCTTCTTGGTCCCAGCCAAGTGACCTATCACTTGACACGCTATGCTTTCCTTTAAGACTTCTCTAGAACAAAGGATTCTCAGATTAAAAATGCATACTTGATTGTAGTCTTCATAGACTAGATTAAGTATTTTAGGGGGAAGGCAGGTGGTAAATGATTTCAACAGATGAATTTTGTGAAGCTGCTGCAAGCTTGTCTGGTCATTGTATAACATTGTTTTAGTGTTTTATTTTAAAACTCCAAATTGAAATAAGAATAGGATTTTAGTAAAATACAGGTGTCTTCTGGCATTAAATTGTTTGGCTGAGTTAGTAACTGGTCTTAGTGCTATTTTCTTAGATAGACTCTGATCTAAAATAAAGGTAGCCCGGAATAGTGATAGTAGTTTTCCAAAATGTGGCTAACTCACTCAACTCTATACCTGCTGTTGCAAAGATAACCTTCGAGATAAAAATCCAGATCTCTGTGATTTTGAGCGCCAACCCACCGGACCTCATGCTTCCCGCACCTTTTATTTTGAGTTACTCTAGCAAAATTTAAAATTTGGATCAACAAATCTGGGGGAGCGAGAGAGAATCATCCATAAACTAAACAAGCTTAAGTGATCAGCAGCATCTTGAAATGCTTGGATGGGGAGCCAGTCTTCCTTTGTGGATGAGTGAGGGCTGAGGGGTTTGGGTGGGAGGAGCCTACCAGCAGGTGGGTCAAATATAAGCCTGGAACTGAGAGCAAAATCTCCTTACAAGGAATGCTTTCAAAGTGCTGCCAAGAGCATGAAAGTCTGGTCTCCAAGACCAAGTTATCTGAGAGATTTTTCTTTGTTTCTTAAACCATTTAAACTACTTACTGTATAGTTTATCTTTATTGGGGCATTTACATGCATTTCATAGCCACACTTTTTCATCCCTGTATAGATATCCATTTTATAATCCCTCCCTCTTTTACCCTTCTTGCCCACCGATTAGAATACTGAACAAATGTGACACTAAGTTTTCCTTTAAGGGTGAGGGAAAATTGTGCCTGGCTAAGGTTAATGCTCAGTAAATATTTGTGAATAAAAAAGTGAATGCATGATTGAGGTATATAATGCTAGATACCTGTTTGAAAGCATTAGAAGCAAGTATTTTTTGGTGTACTAAAAACAATGATCGAAAGGCATCAGTATTTGCTGTATCCTCGGTTTTCTTTTCCTGCTTTTCTGGTTTATCCTGCCTTCTCCATCTGTATGAAGGTGGATCTTCATGGATTCTGTGTACGTGTGAGAACACACAGGTACAGGCACACACACACACTGAAATACAGAGTACAGAAGGGCAGTGATTCCCTTCTTGCCATCAGTGCTTCAGGTAATCTATTGCATTAATCAGCCAGCCAGTGGGAAATGCATGGGGAGTGATTATACTATCATACACAATGCAATCAGCGTGAAGCAGTTGTCAAGACCAATACATCAAAGTTTAATTCAGTAATAGGATGAATTAGAGCAAAATGAAACATTCTGTTTTCCAAGAAACTCAGTGCCCATCACAGGTTTTTTTGTGAACTCCATAGAAAAGTCAGTGTATTAGAAATGGTTTGATGAATAAAATTGCATTTTCAGTAGGATACTGTAAACTCTCTTCCATGCTATTTTCATACAACCATGGTGCTAAAATATTCCGTAATTAGAACCTTTGATGAATTGCTTAGTTTTGGTGGGGCTCCTGATTAATTTTTGTCCTAAATTGGCTCTCCGTGGTAGTGAAAGGGAAGTTGTGCCAGTGGCTCAGGGAGTGCTCATCCATGATAAATATGTTTGCTTGGACAGTCGAGTGCCCACCAGAACAGCAGGTGAATTAACAAGGGCCTATTGTTTGCAGTGCCTTATAGTTGGCACTGCCATTGGGGAGCTGATAGTCTAGTTAGAAAACAGAATGAATAAATGAAAAATACAAAGCAGCCCAAGACAGACTAAAACAATTGAAGTAAGGTTATATACAGTAGGATGCGTTTCGGAAAATTTTGAGGGTAACTCTTAACACATTTCATATTACATGCCACTATTCTGTGTCATTTTGTAATATGTAGTGAAAAGTAATTCTTTGTCACACTTACCCAAGCAGTGTTTTTTCCAAAGGGGCAAATGAACACTAGCTCACCAGGACTGTTTCAGTTTTCAAAACCTTCAACCAGAATGTGAGGAACATGACTATTGGAGCCAGACACTCTTTTTAAGTAATAAATTCTGATTCTCTTATTTATTGTGTAGCCCTGCACAGGTCCCTTAGCTTAGACAGAACCTCACTTTCCTTATCTGTAAAAGGAGCATGATAGTGATTCTTGAGGCCAAAAATAAGATCATTTAAATGATGCACACCATTTTCTTATTCCAAGAGTCTGGTCTGTGTTGGGAGAGAGGCTCCAGTGGGGAAGAAGAGCCATCCTGAAGACCTAAAGAGTTTGCAGAAATAGATTTGTGTGTATATATATAGACTTGGAGGCAGGACTGGGACGAATCATGGAACTGTTTATGAAGACAGCTTAGTTAAGCAGCCAGTGCAGAGCGCATGGAAAATGTTTTTGGAGATTACCACAGTTCACATTCCTTCTCCTCACTAACTGTTGACTGCCCTTTTTGTAGCTCAGAATAAGACATCGTCTATTACCATGTCTTTTTCTGTCTTTCCTCCCTCCCTTGAAAATGAGATGGGTGGTGAGTGGTGGAGGAGCTGACTCGGTCATTTTCTTTAGAGCAGGCTCCTAATGAGGCCAGGCTGTTTTGATGAATCTTGCTGTTGACCCAGCAGCACTGACAAGTCCGATGGGATGGGAAGATGGCAAGGTAGTTGAGGGCCACAGGTCTGCCCCAAAAGAACATTGTCCAGGATCACAGTGAACTGGTTTGGAATATATGTGGTTTATTTTCTTTCCTAACAACAAAAGGATGGTTATTTTACTTAAGTGTTCTCTCAGAGCCTGCTTAAA
Organism: Noctilio leporinus; assembly: GCA_004026585.1. Classification (NCBI taxonomy): domain Eukaryota; kingdom Metazoa; phylum Chordata; class Mammalia; order Chiroptera; family Noctilionidae; genus Noctilio; species Noctilio leporinus. The sequence continues at coordinate 233,624 of PVIW01001895.1, read as the reverse complement.
TAACTGATTCTAACTGTGCTCTTTGCTGAGAGTTTCAGCCCTGCTTGGCCTAAGTGATCTTCACAATATCCCTGAGGTTTCATTTTGAAATTTTCCTGGAGATGTTTTAGTGAATTAGAAGCCAGCATACCAAACTTAAAGTAAGGAGAATGTTTTTATCAGTTAAACTTACTTTTCAAACATGGGTGACTAACAAAATAAGACCGAATTGTACTGAGAACAATACTATGGTTAAAGTCACAGTTTTTGTGTGGTCTGACCCAAGAAATTTTGTAACTACAGTTTTGCTAGCGCAATTAATTATGCCAGTAATCTCCTATTTGTGACTGCAATTAGGCATTTCATGGACTCTAAATAAGTGTAATTAGTTAATTGGATCATGCATGAAATTCTAGCCTCATAATAGCCTCTGAGAACAAAAATAAATGTAAATATTATGAATTGTTTTATAATGGTGGAACCCTGGAAATACCAAAAGGGATTGTTTTGTTTTGCCTGCTGCTATTTCATAAAAATAAACATGATACTAAAAAATAGAAATTAAACTTTCCATACATAGAAGTTTTCTTTCTCCATCTTTGAAACAGGAAAGGGACTCAGTGACCTTTTTTCTTTCAAAGAAGGTGAAAGTACATGGTTGTCTAACAACTGTGCTGTACATCTGAAACTAATACATAGAATAACACTGAATGTGAACTGCAATTGAAAAATAAAGGAAAAAACACCGTGATGTGGTTGCCCTTCTCCTATGCTCCCTGTCATGCCACTTCCCTGTGCCCTCTTCAGTAGCATTGCACATTGTATCTTCTGGAAAATAGGGGAAAGAGCAACATTTAGAAAAATTCCAAAGTGACTTTTACAGAAAATATGTAGCTTTTGTTTTAAACACTGAATTGATATGCATATTGACAAAAAAAAAACCATGGAGTAAAAGAAACCTTGGAAAGTTTCACTGACTCGGGGAGGGGGTAGGATGCCAGCTGATGTATTCTGTCGCTGATCCTACTGCCCCACCCAGCAAGCAAGAGCACACACTAGTGCATTATCCTAGAAATGCTGACTCCTCTCTAACAGCCCTCATAGTAAGTACATTGTCGTATTTTCAGAAAAAAAAAAATTTCTTCTGACTTGAATAATCAATCTTGAATTTTAAGTTGAGCCTTTCAGTTGTTTTCTGCTGTTTTAATCTACAGTGAAATTACTTAATTTGCTATGCCCGTCAGCCCTGGAAAAAATGCAGTTTTTTTGTTTGTTTGTTTAATTAAGGTCTTTTTAGATGGACCTGTGTGGGTTTTTATTGAAGATGCTTTCTATATATGTGAAAGACATAAGTACATTAAGAATATATGGTTGAAGTACAAGATTTATTAGTTGTCTGTTTAAGGCTACTTCATGATTTTAGACAATATATCATTTGTATTATACTGCTGAGATATAAGGAAGGGAATGATGATTCTGTCAAAAGACTAAAATCATTATTCTTAGAAATCATATATGTGTACATACACATTCTAACTTATGGAAGTATTCCTGACCATGTAGCTTGGCAGAAGGCTCAACATCATAGTGTAAGAGTACTGGTTTCGGGGAAACATAGGTGTGGTAACAAATCCTGGCTCCCTTCTTTTAATAGTAGCACAACCTTTCCACTTCTCTGAACCTCAGTTTCCTTACCTATCAAGTGAGTCTCTTTGTGAGGGTGAATTATGATGGTGTATGTGTTAAATACTTGGCGCAAGGTTATTGTGAGATAAATATTCAACACATGGCAGTTGTTATTGTCAGGTAGATAAGTAAAGATGCTGTTCACTTTTAGAAATGTTAGTGGAACTAGATGGAATGATCTTTGGGCCCTAGAGACAGAATTTTGGAATTTTAAATGTAGACTCTAATTAGAGACCTAACGTGTAACCTGATAATAACAGGGATTTCTTTGAAGGCATAAAAATTAGCATAAAGGCTGTCACTGTTGCAGCATGTGTTGGGTTACCCTTTATGCTGTTAAAGTTTTCATGATGACTTGTTTGTTTTTTGCTTGATTTGCAGCCTTCCTCATATGTTGAATGGTTTATTTAGATTTGATTGTTTTAACTAACATTCCTATGTTCATTGGTAAATACCTCAGCTTTCTCTTTTAAAGATTATAAACTTTTATAACAGTTTATAATTTGTCTACTAACTTTGATAGATCTAAAATGGCCACACATTCTTTGCTGTTCTCACTGGAATGTGGGATATGTGTCCTCTCCCCTTGTACCTGGGCAGTTTTTTACAAATGTTTGACTTAACAGAAAGTGGCAGGGTAGTTGCTGGGCCAGTTTCTGGGCATAAGCCTTTAAGTGACTGGCAGCACCCAATCCTTGTTTCTTGGAGGGTTCCATCCTGAAGAACTGAGTTTCCAGGTCAGGAGTCTAGCTGTCCTGAGGCAGGCTACAGAATCATGAAGTGCAACGGTACAGTGTTGCAGTAAACCGGTAAGTCAGGGTGTTTTGTACATAGTGATAACCAGGACAGTGGTTATGACTCTTGGCGCAGTACTTCATGCTTCTTCTAATGGTTATTTTCCATATGTCAGATGTCTCCAGCACAGTAGAATATAATGATGTATGAAAATGAAGTTTTGTTATTTCAATTAACTTTATCCCTTATGTTGGACATAGAGATAAGTTGTTACTCAAAATTGAATCTATATTAAGGAAATAGTGCAGCACGGTCCTGGAATATTCTCCATCTCCATTTTTAATAATTTTATTCAACAGTGATTCTTCCTCACCTTCCTATTTTCCTTACACCACATTTCACTTGGTTAACTTCTGACTTTTCCACTCCAATAATAGGAATTTGGGTTCTGCTAACTTGAAATTTTGTGGAAGACTGGAGCCCTGGCCATTGCATCTTAGAAGGGAGGTCAAGTGGATGGTAAAGCAGAAATTTTTTGAGGTGCTAAGAGGGTGGGAGAGGAGGTTGGAGGAGGAGTCTGCACAGGCTTCAGTACTGCAGTTGTCCTTTTTGGCTGGGACAGAGAAAATGTAACTTAGGCCTGTAGGGCTTGGGATGAGTTCAAGAAATGCCTCCTCCGCTTGCTTGAGTAGGTACGGGTAAAATGACGCAGGCATCTCAGACCTCTGGGTGACTTTGAGCCTGGGGCGGGGCCTGGGGCTACAGAGAACGGCTCTGTCAGAAAACAAAAACATTTAAAAGGGAGGAGACTAAAAGATTTTCCTAGTTAAATCATACAATCACTTGCAATCTGAGCCCTTCGAACTTGTTTTAACCTTTGAGACTCAATTTCCCCCTACATGGAAACCTATACAGGGGCTTGCGCAAGTGCACCTTTGGGACTTGGGTGAGCTCTACTGTTTTCAAAGTGTGTGCTGCCTATATTGTCTTATTTAAGTGTATAAACAGCCCTGTTGAAGGTAGGTAGAAATTATTTCCCCTATCGTTTAAGTTAAGGCAGTTGCTGTTACAGAAAAATTGAAGTGGACTTGCCCAAGTTCTTACAGCCGGTGATCCGGATCTTGCCGTTTCCAGACCCGAGCTGGTTGATCGAACATTTGTATTAGTTAGAAATGTTAAGACAATGGGTATGTGAGGTGGGCAAAAGGATGGAGATGATTTGCTCATCTAACTGTTTGACGGGAAAGACTGGGCTTCAGAGTATGTGGAATTCATTAATTGTTGTTATCTACATTGGCCTGGAGTGTGGTAGTTGTCCACTAGCATTGTTATTGGTGCAATGCAGAAGAAACCGAAAGGCCTTTCTGATGATTTGTCTTCTGCCTCGGTGTGATTCTGTCCACATCTCTGACTGTCCTGATCAGGTATAATATGTGAACAGGTTTAAGACCACCCAGTGGATTAGAACCATTAACCATGTGCAAAGAATGCTTTTTTCTTCTTCCCAGCAAAGTTGCTTTCCTAGTTTGGTTTTACTGTGGGTTGTATTACAGTGCATCTTTTTGTTGAAATCACCAAGAGTAGGCCAGGAAGAGTAGTGGAAGGGAAAAGAAAAGCATGCTGGGTGGTGGAGAAAAGCTGGATGAGAGCTAAATGTGCCATGGATAATTCAGAAACTGAATGATGCACACACCAGTGACTTGATAATTGCCTTTATATACTTTGAGGCATTGAAGCTAGGAAAGCAATTTAAAAATATTGAATTTGTTTCATTGTAACTCATAGCAAATAATTAAGTGTCCTTTGTGAAAGAACCAGTAATACCTTTAAAATGCCAGGTCCTCTGCTAGGTGCTGGAAATAAGAAGTGTTCACTGTTCTCCTGTATTCATTCGACTGAGTCCTTAAAAGGGTTAATATTTCTAAGAGACAGCAGAATGAAGTGTTTGATCATCAAAGAGTTTTATTTTTAAAGCTGGAAATGTTTAAAGCATGCGTTGGAGGGGAAGGAAATCAATACCCAAAGTGGGATTCTGAATTAATAAAATTTGGAGAATGACTTACTCAGTTTGGTTAACTTGGTTATTAAAGCTAATTACAGCTTTTGTATTGTGACTGTTAAGATAAAAGACCATATATGTTATAGCTCTGTACTGGAGCCTAACATTAAGAACATTTCTTTCATGATGAAACCTCTCAAGAAGGTGCGCAATAAAAGGATGTTACAGGCAATTTAATTAAGTTTAGGGCTTTTAAATATATTTTCATTCTGCAAAATGAAAATTTTCTAATTAAACACATGTAAATATGAATATTTAAGGTGAGTTTTATGAATTTTTTGAAGTCATAAAAATCACTGTTTAAAGTTTCCAAGAATATTTAGGATCTTGCTTTTAAAGGATGGTAATCTGTTTGAGATTTAGTGTTCTCATCTTTAACATGGAAATATTAATTCCAACTATGGGGGATTATTGTGATGAGTTAACAAGAAAATGCTGGTAAAGCCCTAAATATAATGCCTGTAGCATATAGTAAGCACCTAAGAAATAGTGACTATTAATGACATTAGTGATTATGGTTTTCTTAGTGTTTCTCTATTTCCTCTAAAGAACTTTTTTAAAAAGTAGATTTGTATCCTCTTTGCCGGTAATTTTACATTTTTACAGCCTCTTTCATTTTCCCAGGTAAAGATTAAACTCCCTGGTTCCTTATATTATCAGTTTCTTCATGCAAAGCAATCAGTCCTTGTATATACATTGATTAATATTTTCCTAATTTATCTTTTGAGTTCATTCAAAAGAACTAGTGCTTAGTATAAATCTGGTTATTAATTCTGTTTTTAAAACCTACATTTAATTTAAAATAGGCTCTTTGGTGGTGCTTTTTAAACTAATTTTCAGAATAAATTACAGTTCACACAGGCATGAATGAAAGTACAGAATTCTGAATTATGAAGTGGCCACATTAAAAATAAGTCTGTATCACATTATTTATCAATATTAGTTTTTATTGCAGAATAATATTCTTTTGCATGAATGTACCACTGTTTTGTTTATCCATTCACCAGTTGAGGACATTCAGGTGGTTTCTAGCCTTTTGCATTTATGAATAAAGATGCTATAAATATTTCTATACAAATTTTTATGTTAGTATACATTTTCATTGTCTTGGGCAAATCCCTGGAGGTGGGATCACTGGGTCATAGGTAAATACAGGTTTATTTCATGAGAAACTGCCAAGCTATTTTCCAACTATATTATTTTGCACGCCCAGCAGCAATTAAGAGCATTCCAGTTGCTCCACATCCTCAGCAGCAGTTTGACATTGTCAGGTTTTACATTTCTTTTTCTAATTTTAACCATTATAATGGGTGTATAGTGGTGTTTGTGTGGTTTGAATTTGCATTTTCCTCATGTGAGCATGTTTTCATTGGCATTTTGCTTCCAGTATATCTTCTTTGATGAGCTGTCTTCACAGGTTTTTTGCATACTATGTGGTTGTTCCTTTTCTTTTCTTTTTTTTTTTTTTTTAAAGATTTTATTTCATTATTTTTAGAAAGAGGGGAAGGGAGAGAAGCAGAGAGGGAGAGAGACATCAATGTATGGTTGCGTTTCACCTGCCTCCAGCCACAGACCTGACTGGAGACCTGGTTTGCAACCTGGTTATGTGCCCTGGCTGGGGAATCGAACCTGCGACCTTTGGGTTCACAGGCCGGCGCCTTAACCACTGTGCTACCGGTTGTTCCTTTTCTTGATGAGTTTTGAAAGGCTTTACATAATCCAAATATAAGTCCTCAGATGTACAATTTACACATACTTTTTTCTCAGTCGTGGATTCTTTTCATTCTCTTTAACGGTGTCTTGTAAAGCAAAATTTTTTAATTTTGATAAAGTCCATGTTATTAATTTTATCTTTTATGGGTCATGCTTTTGCTATTGTATCTAGCATTATCTTGGTCTAACCCAAGGTTACAAATAATGTTTTTCTTAGAATTTTATGTTTTACATTTAGTTCTATGATCCATTTTGAAAGCTTTTAATAAATTCATTGAATTTTTAATAAAGTATGTGATAAAGATTTACGTTCATTTTTTCAAATGAACATCTAATTGTTCCAGCACCAGTTATTAGAAAGACTTATCTTCTTTGAATTGATTTTAAACCTTGAATTGGCTCTATTTGTGTATATTTATTTCTGAGTTTTTTAATCTATAGCATTCATCTTTGTGACTTGTGCATTGTCTTGATTACTGTAACCGTATGGCAAGTCTCAAAAATCAAAGCCTTCTGCTTTGTCCTTATTTAAAATTGCTTTGCCTGTTTATATCTACTCCTGTCATTATGTATGTAGACACCTGCTAGGGTTTTGAGTGGGGATTGAGGGAGAATTGATAGCATAACATTATTGAAATTTTCAATTTATGAATATAGTAACCTGCCTTTTATGATTGCCTTTTACTTCTTTTGTTAGTGTTCTATAGTTTTTAGCATAGAGGCTGCACATGTTTCAGGGTATTTTTGGCGGTTGATAAATTTTGATCTCTAATTGTGTGATAACATTTTAGCATATAGATATGCAGTTGATTTTGTCACATGACCTTGCTAAACTTAGTAGATGTAGGAGATATTTTGTATTTAGTTGTTTGCAAATAGAGGCTATTTTATTTTTTACTCCAATGTATGCCATTAGCCTCCGTTTCTTGCCTTATTGGCCCAGCTAGAACTTCAGTGTGATGATGTTGACCAGGGTAAGGGAAGACATTTTGCCTTGTTCAGATCTTAAGGGAAACACATTCTGTCTTTTGCCATTATGGTATTGTCTCTAGGGCTTAGGTTTTTTCAGATGCCTTTTGTCAGGTTAAGTCCTTTGTTAGTTTACTGAGAGTTTTATTTATTACGAAGGGATGTTGAATTTCGTTGCTTTTTCTGCATCTATTAAAATGATCATATGGTTTTTCTCCCTTATTCTGTTAATGTAGTGAGGTATACTGACTCTTTTTTAAATTCTCACCTGAGGATATGTTTATTGATTAAAGAGATAGAGAGACGGACAGACTGACAGACCTCAATTATTGCCTCCCATATGTGCCAGGGAGAGAACCTGCAACATTTTGGCTTATGGGATGACACTCCCAGCAGCTAACTACAGGCCAGGGCCTGATTGATTTTTCAAGTTAAACTAGCCTTGCATTTCTGGGATAAGCCTTACTTGGTTGTGGTGTGCTTTACTTTGCGTGTGTGTGTGTGTGTGTGTATAATTTTTTAATAGTTTCTTATTTTTTCCTTTACCATTTATTCCCCTGACACCTCCATCCACCCCTTCAACACCCCTGACCCCACCTACCCCCACAATCACTACACTGTTGTCCATATTGCTGATGTTTTGTTGAGGTATTTTGTTTCTATGTTCATGGGGGATATTGACTTATAATGACTTTATCTGGTTTTGATAATCAGGGTAGTAAGTTGGAGGCCCTGGCTGGTGGCACGGTGGATAAGGTGCTGGCCTGCAAACCCAAAGGTCACTGGTTCGATTCCTAGCCAGAGCACATAACCAGATTGCAAGCCAGGTCTCCAGCTAGGTCCTTAGCTGGAGGCAGGTGAAAGGCAACCACACATTGATGTCTCTCTCCTTCTCTGCCTCTCTCCCTTTCCCTCTCTCTAAAAATAATAAATTCTTTAAAAAGAAAAAAAAAGATTAAAAAAATAATAATAAATAAATATAATTAGTTGGAAACCATTCCTTTTCCTTCTGTTTTCTGGTGGATATTGTGTAGAATTGGTATTCTTTCTTTTGTAGATATTTGGTGGAATTTTCCAGGGAAACTTCTGGACCTACATTGTTAGATGTTTTTCACTTCAGATTTAACTTTTTTTTTTTTTTTTTTTTAAGATTTTATTTATTATTTTCAGAGAGAGGGAAAGGGAGAGACATCAGTGTATGGTTGCCTGTCACCTGGCTGGAGACCTGGCTTGCAACCTGCTTATGTGCCCTGGCTGGGGAATTGATCCAGTGACCTTTGGGTTCTCAGGCTGGTGCCTTATCCACTGTGCTACCAGCTAGGACTTAACTTTTAAAATAAATTTACAGCTGTTCAGGTTATTATTTCTTTTTGAGGGAATTTTGGTAGTTTGTAGTTTTTCATTTAATTTGTATAATTTATGCGCATATAGCTATTCATAGTATTTCCTTATGAAAGCCTTTTAATGCCTCTAGGACTACAATTTTCAACCTTTTTCATGTAAAATTCTGTGGCACTCCAAGGAAAGTATTATACTTTTTGCCAATCTGACCTAAAAAATAGATATAATTATGATTAATTCACACATGGTGGCTATTGTTGTGTTGTCATTTTTTAATTTGACAGTCTAAGGGAAAAGAGATCCGTGCCCCTAACTAAATAGATACTGTATGTTTTAAAAATTCTGTGGCACACCAGTTGAAAATTGCTGCTCTAGGATCTATAATAATGTGCCCTTTTATTACTGAAATTTCTAGTTTGTCTTTTCTTTCTTCCAGTCTCATAGCTTTATCGATTTTATTAATCTTTTTAAAGTACCAGCATTTGGTGTTATTGATTTTTTTTGGCTGGTTTTCAATGTAATTGATTGGTAATCTATTACTGCCCTCCTTCCGCTTGGTTTTGCTTTGATTTCTTACTCTTTTTCTCGTTTCTTAATGTGGCTATTTAGATTATTGATTTGAATCTTCTTTTCCAATATAAGCATTTAATACTAATAAATTACCCTCCAAACTCTTTTTAGCTGTAGACCACAAATTATATTTCATTTGCATTTTCTTTAGGCACAAAATATTTTTATATTTTTCTTGTGACTGTCATTTTACTCCTGAGTTATTTAGGAATTTAGTGTTTAATTCCCAGATGTTTGGGGATTTTCCATAGATCTTCCTGAGTTTTAGAGAATATACATTGTATGATCTCACTGCTTTCAAATGTATAAAACTGCTTTATGACCCAGAATATGGACTACCTTAGTGAACATTCTTTGTGCATTTTTAAAACATTAGGACTTTGTTTTGCTTTTGTCTGTCAGTGTTAGGCGGAGTATTTTATAAATGTCATCTAGGTTAAGTTGGTTGATAGTGTTGTTTAGGTATTCTTCATCCTTGCCAAATTTCCATCTACTTGTTCTATCAGTTATTGAGATAGGAGTGTTGAGGTCCATACCCCTATCATTATGGATTTGTCTGTTTTTCACTTCTGTTCTATCAGTTTTTGCTTCATACATTTTGAAGTCTCAACATTAGGTGAAGTATACTCATTTAGGACTCATGTCTTTTTAGAAAATGGACACCTTTTTATCATGTTATGTTCACCCTTCTTTGTGTAGTATTTCTTGTTCTGAAGTCTACTTTGATGTTAATGTGGCCACTTGAGCATTATTTTGAAAATGTTTGCAGGTTATATATTTTCCCTTTAATCTATGCCATTATATTTACAGTGTTGTTTTTTTTTTTTTTTTTAAATTTTTAAAACATTTTATCATATGCCTATTCCATTTCTATTAAAGTGCTTGTAATCGAATTTTTAAATTTTACATACTAAGAGCTAGCCATTCTACATTAAGGTAGATGTCTTAAATGACCCATTCACAGGAGTTCACTAAGTCCAACTTAATGAAGCCTGTATCCTTCGTGTACCGATAGAAATGCAGGCAGCAACATTGTAAGGCTGTACTCCCAGGTCAGGCCGTGTGGGTTTGAACAAGAACGCTGGCTGAATTTTTTCATGGCTCCAGTAGAGCTGCTTGCTGTCTGTGCTGCAACGAGGCAATAGGAAGGGAGAATGTTTCTTAGAAGGAGCATAGTGCTCACTTTGGCAGCACATGTACTAAAATTGGAACGATACAGAGAAGATTAGCATGGCCCCTGCACAAGGATGACACACAAATTTGTGAAGCATTCCATATTTAAAAAAAGAAAGAAGGAAAGAAAAAGAAAGAGCATAAAGTTGGATCTTAATTGATATGTGAACCATTTATGTTTAATATAATTATTGATATGATTGAGTTCTTTAGGCCTACCATTTAACCATTTGTTTTCTATTCGTCTTCTCTTTTTTGTTCCTCTGTTCTCTCTGTCTCCTTCTTTTAATTCTTTGATTTTTAGTATTTCGTTGTAATTTATTGTCCTTTTTATTTGAGTCTCCTTGTAGTTTTAAATGTTTTCGGTATTACAATAAACATCTAACCTTAAACATTAAAGTCTACTTTATGTTAATATTTTGCCACTTTAATAGACTGTAGAATATTAACAACCATATAGTTTCCATGGGTATTTCATATGCATACATTTGAAAATGCCACAAAACAATGTTCAGATTTTTTACTTTCTATAGTCATACTTATTTTAAAGAACTTAAAAGGGCAGAATCTGTTATATATATATACTCAGGTATTTATTATTTGTATAGATTTATTCCTGTAGTTACAAGTTTCCCTCTCATATTTCCCTCTCATATTACTTCTCTTCTTCCTGAAGAAACTTCCTTTTAGCATTTCTTTGGACCAGGTCTCTTGGCAATGAATGCTCTTATTTTTTCCTCATCAAAGGATGCCTTTATTTCAACATTTCTGAAGGATAATTTTGCTGGATATAGAATTCTGGGTCGATACTTCAGTTTCTTCTAACACTTTAATGTTCCGCTGTCTTCTGTCCTGCATGGTTTCTGATGAGAAATCTCTATAATTATTTGAGTCATTCTTCTGTAAATGGTATTTCATTTTTCTTTGACTGCTTTCAAGGTTTTTTCCTTATCTTTGGTTTTCAGTGATTTGATTATGGTAATTTAGCCATGGTTTTTCTTGACTTGATTCTTTTTGTGGTTACATGAGCTTCTTGGATCCATAAATTCATCTCTTTCTCCAAATTTGGAAATTTTTAAGTCATTATTTTTTTCATATTTCTCTGTATTTATGCCTCTTCTTCTGGGACTCCAGTGACACAAATGTTAGACATTTTGCTCTTTTCTCACCTGTCTTTAAGGCTCTGTTTATTTTCTTATTTTTTATTTTTCCTTCAGATGAGATTTCTGCCTACAAGTTCACTGACTTTTCCTTTTGTCACCCATTCTGCTCTGGATTTAATTCAGTGATTTTTTTTTTTTTTTTTTTTTTAAATTTCAAATATTGTTTCTTCAGTTCTGTACAATTTTTCTTCTTTCAGTAGTGTTTACTCTCATCTCATGGAGCATAGGTGTAATGGTTGCTATAAAGTCCCTGACTGATCATTCTAACATCTGGTTCATTTTGGTTGGCATCTGTTGATTGTAGTTTCCCTTCAGAATTGATCATATTTTCCTGTTTCTTTGTAAGCCGGGTAATTTTAGATCCCAGACATTTTGAATGTAGTGTTGTGAGAGTCTGAGTCCTATTAAACTTTTCTGAAGATATTTTTTTTTTTGTTGTTTTTTATTTTGTTTGTTTGTTTCTCCAATCAACCAGCGTTGATTCAGAAAGTAAGATCTGTTTTACCTTCTGCAGGTTATGATGTCAGTCAGGTTTCAAGGCCTTGGCTGTGCTTCCTGGGGTCTGTCTTATGAGATGTTGCTGGGCCTTGTCCCCCTTTCCCAGTCCTCTTACCAGCTAGTTGGCGGTTTTTTGTTTTTCTTTCTTTCTTTCTTTTTTCTTGTTTTTTGTTTTTGAGTTTTTGCTGAATATGCCCTCCTCAGAGTTCATCTAGTAGGGTTAATTTTATGTCTAAGCCGAGAGAGAAGAGGGAAAAATAACAGGAAATCACCCCCACGTGGCTTGCTTCTTCAAGTTTTGTTTCCCTAATCTGCTTGCTGTTGTTTGCCTTTTAGAGTCTCTTAGATTGCTGCTTTTCGTATTTTGTTCAGACGTTTTGGTTATAAGCTATAGTGGGCTTACTCTAATTTGATCACATTTTGTTTTCAGTTGACATTTAAAAATATAGAAATATTCATTGTAAATATCTGTGACTTCGATAGATTGTGGCCACTTTTATTTTTTTGGTGTAAAAGTTATTTGATATTTAAAATAATCAGCGTTTGTAAAGAACCTTGCGACTTTAAAAAAATTTTTTTTTTTTTGTATTTTTTTCCATTACCATTAGGTGTCCTTCCCCTCCCCTCCCCTCCACAATCATCACACTGTCATCCATGTCCATGAGCCCCCGTCCCTTTCTTGCTTGCTACTGTTAAATGTAGAGGAATGCAAAGCATCCCTTTTGGGCAGATAAAACATAATGATCATTTCTGTCTTTATTACTCATTTAACACAACTAATTTAAATACAGACACATAGCTTTTCAAAGAAAAAGTATTGTGAATGGCTTTGAAGTACTGGTATCTATCTTGTTTTGAATTAGTAAAGAAAAACTTGAACTTTTAAAGCTTGTGAAATATTTGCTTGAATTAGCTACCTCTTTGAAGAATGTAGAAAAGAATAATAAATTGTATCAGTACCTTTATTCAAATGATCAGTTATATCTTCTAAATTTATTTTGGCTTTCCTTTGAAAAACAAGTGAAATTTTAATTAATGTTAAGTGATTTCATTCTCCTAGTGCCATGAATTTGGTGATTTTGTTTAGATAAAGATTAGTTCCTGGTTAAATCATTTAGGGAAGTATGTTTAAGTGAATTTTATTTTTAAAAGATTATTGATATAATAAACATACTAATTAATATAACAAAGTTTGAAATGCCAGCAAGGAAATTAGAAAATGGTTTATTTGTGTTCGTTGTATGCCTTTATGATTTTACTGTGTAAGAGTAATCTTAGGAAGAAATCTAATTTTTGTGCAAAAGAATTGCTTAGAGTGGTTTGTTGTAGGTCTCTTTGTAAATTAAAGTGGCACATTGGACCTTAGGGTTGTATACTTTATAGACATTTTTTCCAAAATGTCACATAAGTAGGAAGATAATTAACAATGAACATTTGAAATATCTTTCATCTTTCAAACTCAGACTGTTGTCCATCTTCTGTTAAACTGCATGAGAGCTATGTCTTGAATTAAGGAGAAAATTATGTTATAAAAATGGCAGATTTGGACTCATTGTGAAATGATTTAAAATTTATTATTAGTTATTAGAGTTGGACATTTTTATAATTCTTAAAAGTTTACTTCCCTCTCTTCCTTTAAATTAGGTGCCCTGTGGATGTGTATAGTTTTGAATCCCCACTGCAAGCTGGAGCAGAAAGCCAGCTGGCTAAAACAGCTGAAAAAGTGGAACAGTGTTGATGTCTGTCCATGGGAAGATGGAAATCATGGCAGTGAACTACCCAACTTAACCAATGCTTTGCCTCAGGGTGCAAATGCCAGCCAAGGTGGGTCCACAGTAAAAGTCTGCTCGCTTTGTAGCTGCTTAATTATGCGTATACATTTATAACAGCAACTTACAATATATGTGGGAAAATAATTTTCCCCACTTAAGAACTTACTGTAACTCAAGGATTCTAATATGTTTTAACTGTGAATGTGTATGTGTTCATTTTTAACAGATTGTTGTGTGCTTTTTTTCATATTCTCGGAATACAGGTGGATTTAGTACTTATGTATAAATATGGGTTATTTAAAGTTACATAAAATTATATGTTATATAGAATTGCTTATTAACTACTTAGTTAATTTTATTTATTACTTTTAGAGAGAGGGGAAGGGAGAGAGGCAGAGAAGGAGAGAAACATCAGTGTATGGTTGCCTTTCACCTGCCTCCAGCTACGGACCTTGCTGGGGATCTGGCTTGCAACCTGGTTATGTGCTCTGGCTGGGAATTGAACCAGCGACCTTTGGGTTCGCAGGCTGGCACCTTATCCATTGTGCCACCAGCCAGAGCTAATGTGAATATTTTTAATTTAAAGCATGGAATAGGTTGGTCATATTTTATAAAAGTATTGAGAGGCTTGAGCAGCTGTATGTTTTTATCTCTTGGTCAATTCATACTTAGACTACTGTGCGATTTAATCAGTTAACTCTTACTTTTAGAATGTTAACAAGTAAACATTTTATGGCTGGGCTGGAAGGGCATGAGGTGCTATTGGCATTTGGACTAGGACAATACTTGAATGTAAAAGATTGTCTAGCATACTTATTCTTATCTGCTATAGGCTAATAATGCCCTCCAGTCTTTGGGATAACTAAGAAATGCTCATGGACATTTCTGGGTGTCCTCCAAAGAACCTCTGTCTCTCATTTCCATTCTTTTTTTTTTGCTCTCTATTGGACCCACTATTTAGCTCCAGTGCGTCTCATTTTTTTTTCTTTTTTTTTTAAATATTCCTTTGGTTTCTCATTTTTCTCCCCTTGCAACTGCAGCATTTCTCCTCTCCCTTTCCACTTTCAGAACCAAATCCTAAAGTAGTTAACACTTGCAAATAAAACTTTCATTCACTAATTCATATCATTATTTTTGTATGATTTTTGTGCTATTGCTGGCCTTTTTGTTTGTTGTTGAGAAAACTGGAAAGACTTTGAAGTTGTGATAGACGCAGGGTGGTGGGGGTTGAATGAATGAAAATTGTGGCTCTGTTTGTGCTAGCCCTGCATGGAGCCGATACTCCTGGAGAGAGCTGGACAGTGCGGAGTCTGAATGTGAGTCAGCTCAGTGCTCTCAGCCTTGATAAAGAAAGAAAACTATATGTATCACTCCATAGGGACTTGTCCAGTGAAAAAGAAGTTTTAGAATTTGAGAAAAATGATTGTGTGGCTCTGCTTTGTCTAGAGATATTTTGCCTTGGGAATTCAGTATTTGAAATCTGTCATATCTTTATTACCCATGATGATTTTATTTAATACTTTTAAAGAAAATAAATGTACCCTTATATCCTGTATTTTCCAAAAACTCAGAATTTTCAAGTTTAGCAATCAACATTTATTTTCTTCCATGGGTAGGAAAGGATATATAGCTACATCTACATAGGCAATATCTTTCTTTCTTTCTTTTTTTTTTTTTTTTTGGAGGATTATCTATGTTTCACTCCCTATCTGCGTTTTGGGAGCACCATTCTAACATTTTGCCCTTTACTTTCCATTTGGTTACTTCCCCTTGGTTAAATAGGAATATTCCATTGGCTTTAGAGTGCCCTTGAATAGTGGTCCAGCTCCCAGATGAAACAGTTTGTTTTATTTATGGCTTGGCCTAGGGGTATGAAGTCAGGACCTAGTTTCTGAGGGCAATATTTATAGCTGTTGTGCCTAAAGGCACCAGGGCTTCTGCTTTTAGCATAGTATTCACATCCTCCAGAGGAGCTGTCAGAAGAGAGTTGAGCAGGTTGCTAGGGGAGGGAGAGCCTGCTGTGGCAAGCAGAGCCCAGCAGCTGGGGGTGGAGTGGACACTTGGTACAGAAATGGGCAGAACTGCATGTATTGGCACATTGAAGTGAATGTGAAGGGCAAGCTGGGCCCTGACTTTGCTGAGTTTAATTACTCGACTTAATTATCAACGACAATAAGAACGTTAGAATCCACACCCTTTGAAAGGGTAGTTTCTTTTACCTTTTAAAATGTACCACAGCTATAGCCAGTGTTTATTTTTTTTACTTTTTATAAGAGACCTAATTTCTCCCTTTTTATCTTCCTGAATTTCCCACTTTTTCTTTCATTACCATGTAGTATTCATATACTTTGTTAAAAATTTTACAAATATATATATTTTTAATTGGTTAAGATCATCAACTTCTTTGTTTTTTCCATCTTAATCACAAAAATCAAAAAACCACAGGCATCCAAGATAAAAACTGACCATAGCCCTGGCTGGTAGCACAGTGGTTAAGGCGCCGGCCTGCGAACCCAAAGGTCGCAGGTTCGATTCCCCAGCCAGGGCACATAACAAGGTTGCAAACCAGGTCTCCAGTCAGGTCTGTAGCTGGAGGCAGGTGAAAAGCAACCATACATTGATGAAAAAAAAATAAAAATAAAAAACTGACCATAATTTCAACACTTAATCAAACCTTTTTGTTTGTATATTTTTAGTCATCGTCTACATAAATAATCTTAGGTTTCCCATGTTATTATAGAGATTTCTATCTTAAATTTTCATTTAAATATCATTAGCATTTAGTCTTTTTTGTTATTTGGTTTTACTGTTCTCTTAATGTTAATAACTGTTAACAGCCCCCATAATTTTTCTATGCTCATACAATCACTACAAACATGGGGAAAGTTAAGATTTTTTTTTAACGGAATCCTATTTTATAGCTTGCTTTTATTCTTGATACCACTTTGAGTCAGATCAGCAGGTAGAACTCCCATTCTTTTTATATGCATGACATTAAGTTGCCCCTTTAAAGTCTCCTTTTGGGTTTAAATTCGATTTCTTTAATTTGAGCTAAACAAAATAAATGAAATGACAAAGCCATTTTAAAATGTGTGAGATTTGGACTTTGGAATATTTGATCAATTGACTTTGAGAGGTGATGGAACAAGTTTCTGATTGGGTAGGAGTATATTTATTCTGCTCAGCAAAAGTGCTGATAGGTTCGAAAGGGCCTTAAACGAATGGCCACTCTTCCCATATGTAAGGGAAACTACTGCTGGCAAGGAGTCTGGGCAAGAACCGTCACACATACATCAGTATTTGTGCCTCCAGATTATGTCATACGTGCATTTTGATATGTCTGCCATGTAAATACAGATATCTAAGTTGATCTGAGACAAAGCTGAAGTAGCGTCTTTCTCTGTTAAAGACCTGTCAGAAGCACAGCTAAAATAGCCGAATTTGGAGTTAAGATACCTATTTTAATCTTGGTTGCCTGTGTGACCTTGGCAAGTCACTTTACTTCTCTTGATTCATTCAGTTCCATCAGCGGAAAAGAGGGGTTGGACTAGGTGAATTGTTGGAGCTCTTCTTGATTCAGTTCCTTGTTGATTTTTATGATTTTCTTTATGTCTGTACTTAGTCAAAGCTCCAGGGACAGGAAGATGAAACATTATCAACCAAGGAACTCCAGATTTTGCTTCTCATTGAACTAGGCCTCAAAACAGTGAGGGTGGTAACTAAGTAAAGTGAGGGTGAACTAAGCCAAATACACATAAATAAACCCAGTTTGTTTCCCCAATTTTCAGTTGAGGCTCACTAAGGTTTGTGCCATAGTTGAAGGTAAGTTTGGAATGAGGATACAAAGGGTGGGAATGCAGGTAGAATTTGAACCATGTTTTTCAGAAGAACTGAATTACTCCCAGGAGTTGGGGTGAGAATATCCTTTATTCCCCAAACATTTCTTTTCTCTGTCAGGTCCTGAAACTTGAACCCTCTTCGGAGTGTATGCTTCTGCTCTTTTGTGATGCCCCGGCATGCACTATGCTGGGGCCGTCACACCAGTCATGGAACCTGCACAGGAGTCAGGAGGCAGCCTGTAGGGCAAGGTAAGTGCGCTGGTTTGTTTTGTAGCTATGTTGTGTGGCTTTGTGAAATGTTAAATACATGCATTTATGCCCTTTGGGATATAAAGCGGCATTTAATCGGTATATCCCAAGAAGCATAATAGTTTTAATTGTGCAAAACCGCACAATATAGTTAAAAAATACAACCAAAAGCACAACCCTTATGCATATCTTTAAAGGCTGATTGCATCTTCTGAAAGGTTCCATGACTGGTGTCACATCTCTTGCACAGTGTTTGTGAGAGCTGTTGATCCCATCGGGGCAGCCCACCCCAGCACCTCAGAAGTGGGGAGCAGTGAGTTTTCATGTGATTTTTGTGCCGAATGCCTCCTTTGAGTGTATTTGGCATGGAAACTAGACTTGATGATTCTTTTTGCAGGGTGCCTTTAACCTTAGCTTTGATGGCTGCAGAGTGTTTGTGTTTGGTAAAACAAGGGAGTGAATGGTGGCTCTTTGGGCTGACTTGGCTCCTAGTACTTAGGACATGAGTGTATTCACCCTCCGTCCTTCTGCTTAGGGGTGCAGGACAATGTGTGTGGGGTGCTCATGAACATCTGGCCACAGAGTGGTGTGACTGATGTGTTTACCTATGAACAATAGCTGACACAGCTTTCTGAATTGTGGAAAAAACAGATTCGTCGAACAGGCCACATCGGACAGTGTTCACCCGGGCCATCGAGGCATGCGATCTTCACTGGCAGGACAGCCACTTGCAGCACATTATCAGCAGTGACCTGTACACCAACTACTGTTACCATGACGACACTGAAAACTCCCTCTTTGACTCCCGCGGGTGGCCCCTCTGGCATGGTAAGTGGCCAAACCGGAAAGACATTTCCATGACTTACTTCTTTGTTTAGTTTCTATAGCATTATTGGAGGGGGAGGAGGAGAGCTGAGGGATTCAATGGGAGATGGATGAATGCTTGGCAATAGGAGCTAAGTTTTTCATTCAAATCCAAGTTCAGAAATGGTTTCTTGTGTCTTTTTAATAGTGTTTTGGGGGAAAACATCTTACTATAACATCTTATTTTTATGGATATATCTGACAACAGTACCCCCCACCCCCTTTTCTGTTTTAGAACACGTTCCTACAGCCTGTGCGAGAGTGGACGCGTTGCGTTCTCACGGGTACCCCAGAGAAGCACTGAGACTGGCAATAGCTATTGTTAACACGCTAAGACGACAGCAACAGAAACAGTTGGAAATGTTCCGAACTCAAAAAAAAGGTGAATGTGAAGGAGTTTGTTTCCATTGGAATGGGATTCTTGGTGATGACATCACTCGGTTTTGTGCTCTCCTCGGAGAGATGGCCTTTGAAATTGGAGTGATGGGGATGGCCGTATTTTTCATTTATTTAAAATGTTTAATAGCTGATCTATAAGAAATTTTAGGTATTTTTTTTCTTGGTTGAATAGTATGAAAAATAAGATTTGTAAGTATCTTGGTTTAAATTTTTAAGGGGAAGAATTTTATTATTATTATTATTATTATTATTATTATTATTATTATTGTTTGAGTAACTAGTATGTCTGAATTATCTGAAATGTAAGTTAGCCAAATATTGTATTTTGTAATTCTAACAGCAAGGGTTCTGGTGGGTAGAGTACCTGTGTTTGAATCCTAGCACTCGGACCTGGCTAGGGGAGCTTGAGCAATGACTTGACCTCTCTGTGATTTAGATTCCTCATGTGTGGAATGGGGCTCAGTTGAGGAACCATCAAGAGTTCTTGAGAAGATTATTAATCCTGCAAAGCACTTAAAGCAGGGCCTGGCATAGTGTGTAAGCACTCTAAAACTTTCTACTTGTAATAATTTGCACATAAGGCCATGACACTTAAAAGTGATCACAACAGAGAAATCCTTGGATTTTTTAAAATAAATAAATAACATTTGATGAACTGTCAACTGACAACATACTTAAACTTCTCTTAATCTCTGTTTATCAATGTTTTAAATTTTATTTAGGCATTACTAAGTAATAGTGATTGCAGAAGGTTATATTACAGCATGGGGCCCTGATCAGAAAAAGTAATACATGTGTTTTGTCTGGATAATCCATGCACTTCTTATTCCTTGTCTAGGAATAAATGTTATGTTTGTTTCTTTGGCAAGATTGTTAATCTGGAATTGTATTTATTACTCAAAAAGATAGTTTTAGTTGTTGTGGTTTTTTCTTCCTATGATTTTGTTTTTAATCCTTTGGTGATTCTGCACACACCAGATAGGATACTAATTTTTAGGGTGCTAAAAATTATCAAAAGTTGTTGAAACAGGCTGAATGTTGAATTGAGTTTTTTGTACTTTCAATATCATCTATATTGAAAGTATTATAAATATTAACATTATCATTTATATGATGGAAGAAAATTTGAAAGGCACAGTTTGAACCCAAGAAAGTGGGAGCTTAGATGGGATTAGATTATAACAACCCTGATCATCATGACTTTGTTCAGTTTTTCGTTGTCTTCATGTCACTAGTTGCCAGCTGTGTTTGCAAAATACGCTACTTGTCCCTTTGAAAAATTTTTCTGAAATCCCCCTTCTTCTAAACACACATAATATATGACCAAAAGGTATTGACTTCTGACAAGTACAAATGATAATAATATTCGATCTAAGAGAGTGAAGTACATTTTATACTATAAAAAGAAAGCTAACTCATGATTATGTGATCTTTAAAAATCATATAACCTTTATTTTAAAATGTTTTTTTAATGAGTTTAATAACAATGTTGCAACATCTAAGAACTGCAAAGTGTAAAAATGTTAGTTCATGTAGGTAAGTTCGAATACATGTTAAATTAGACTCCCTTGGTTATGTTTGAGGCCAGTCTTTGACACATTTCTCTTTTGGGAACAATGAAAACCTTTATTTCAGGCTATTCTTAAGTATTATATTACTGGGATTACATATCTATACCTATATCTTTCCCTGAGTTTTTTGTCCATATTTAAAGAATATATTTTTCACAGCTGTTACATTGCCATAATAGTTACTTGGCACGTGGATTATCTTGTTCATTTTTAATACTATATGCCATGATATGTCAGCTATTTTTTTTTAATTGAGAGATAATTTACATATAACAGCAGTTTCAGGTGTACAACATAATGATTCAATATTTATATATTTCAAAACTTCATCACAGTAAGTCTAATTAACATCCATTACGAAATACAGTTACTGTGTGTGTGTGTGTGTGTGTGTGTGTGTGATGAGCACATTATAAAACCTATTCTCTTGGCAACTTTCAAATATGCAATACAGTATTAGTAACTATAGTCACCATAGCCTCAAGACTTACTTTTTTTAGAAGTGAATGTTGTACCTTTGACCATCTTCACCTATTTCACCCACCTATCTCTGTATCTGAGAGCTCAGTTTTTAAAAAATACTTAACATATAAGTGAGCTCATATAGTATCTGTCTTTCCCTGTCTGATTTATTTCACTTAGTTCAACTTCTCCATTAAAAAAAAAAAATTGCACTTCTTTTTATTTCATTTCTCCCATTTCTGTGTTATTTCACTAATTCTTATGTGGGGTGCAGAAAAAGAGGACATAGAGGAAATACTTTACAAAGAGAAAATACTTGTAAAGTTCTGTCCTCCATTTTCATCCCTTGATAGTGATGAAAATACACACACCTCCCTTCACTGTGTGTGTATTGTGTGTGTATAGAAATGTATCTTTGGTTGTTTCCATGAGTAATGCTTCTGGTTTTGTTTTTTGTTTTTGTTTTTTTTTTTAATGCTGGTTATGTGTATGAAAGCCAATAACAGAAACCAAAGGGAAAGGCCTTTCCAAGGATTCTAGGACCCGACTTTTATAAATTTTAATAATATTGTGCCAGATCCCACTTTATTTTTATATACTGATAGTTGATAGTTCAAAACCAGGAAACTTCTAAAGGAATATTAGATTTATGGAATGACTGTGTAGTAATTTATAAGCCAAATTTTTTGTATATTTTATGTTTATATTTTACTATATTTTCCTTTAAGAAGGAGCTACTATCATTTATTACTTTAGTAGATACGTAAACGTAAAATACTGCATTATTTACAATGGAACATTAAAATATTTGCAGCTTTTTTCAGCACTCTTATAAGAACTTGAAGTGCTAACATTTTGTAAAAAAGAAAAGAAAAGGATGTTTCATCCAAATGATATGTTATCTTTTGCTGTACTTCCTGTTTGTGGCAAAGGTCCTCCCTTAAATGGCTTACTGATCCATGGTATGGAATATTTTCATAAAGTGGTAGGAAAGTGATTTAATAATATTCATGGGAGAATCCAAGCCTGACCCAGGCTACCATTCTGCCCTCTGGTTTTCAATTTAGAGTATTCGGTGAGCACAGACTCTGAGAGTATAGTATATTCTTCATAGAGTTGTGGAATTATCCAGTGGCAGTTCAAGAGGGACTTTTAGTCCTCTCTCGTGTCACTCCTAGGAAGTGAAGGGAATTGTCCCTAGCTTGTCAGGTAAAAATTTAAAACTGACTTTTCCTTATATGACATAATTTAATAGTGTAAGTTCTAAGGTTTACCCAGTACCCTAACTCATGAATTAAATAGATGTTTGGGAGCTGTCCTAGGAGGTTAGTGCCATTTATGTTGATTTATAGGGGATTATATATATACCTTTGTTTCTTAATCGAATTCAGTGTTAATTTGTGAAGATGCTGCTCTTAAATGGTAAAGCCTCTCTTCCCTCCTTTCCATCTCTCAATTCCCTTTTCTTACACAGAGCTACCCCATAAAAGCATAACCTCGATAACCAATCTGGAGGGCTGGGTTGGACACCCTCTAGACCCTGTGGGCACTCTCTTCAGCAGCCTTATGGAAGCCTGCCGCATGGATGATGAAAGCTTCCCTGGATTCTCTGATTTCACAGGTAAAACAATTGACATTTGTTTCCTAAACTCTGAATGACATTGGTCATTATTTTTCTTCACAGTTTGTTTTATGAATCCACACAGTTAACAATACCTGCAGTGAGCAAGAGAGCAAGGAAATAGGCACTCTCACGCTTTACAGGCAGGCCTGGATGCGGCGATTGACAGCTTGTGTAAAGAACCTTAAGAGTATTTATTCTCTTTAGTCAGTGATCGTGCATCTAAGGATTTATCTGCATTCGTGACTATTTTCCAGCACAAAGATATTAAAAAGGGGTGTGCATAATGTGGGAGGGAGGGCGGCTTGTCCCTTAGCTCCTCCCATGGCTGGGCGAGCTCAGAGGGTTCATTATCTTCCCCTCCATGTGGCCTCCTGTGGTAGTTGCCTTCCTGGGTTATGGATGACCCAAAACTCTCAGGAGGGTGAAAGGTAAGATGGTGGCAAATGTGCTTTCCTTGAGAGTTTGATGAGAATGAAGAGAATGTTCAAAGAATCATTACTTTTGTGATAATTGATGACTCTTGGTAACAAAAAAGGACCTGGGTTACGTGTGTTGTATTCTCTGCTGTTTTCATTATACATTTTTTTTTTAATATTTTATTATTTTCAGAGATGGGGGAGGGAGAGAGGAAGAGAGACATCAATGTATGGTTGCCTTTCAACTGCCTTCAGCCATGGACCTGGCTGGAGCCTTGACTTGCAACCTAGTTATGTGTCCTGGCTGGGAAATTGAACTGGTGACTTTTGGGTTCTTAGTCCGGCGCCTTATCCACTGTGCCACCAGCCAGGGTTTTCTTATAAATTTTAACATTGTGATAAAAGTAGGCAAACTTTTTAATGCCAGGTTTTTAAGAATTGTTAACCATTGCAGTCATATAATTTTACACTTGTTTAATTAAAAATTTTCTCTACTCTTCAGTATTTTTAGTATCACTTCTTAGATTTACAGTTTTCTTTGGTGATTCACTTTTCAGTGAGAAAAATATATGTAATATTCTGTCTTCCAAAACATACACATTTAGTCATTCAAGGGCATTAAAAAAAGATACTGGGAAACTATGCACTTGTTTTCTGGCCCTCTTGGAATTAAGCCAATAATTCATTCATGATACTGGATAATATAAAGGTTGTTATCTGAAAAAAGTAGTTTCGGAACTCTGATTTCTTATTGTGACATTTTACAGAGAATATGGGACAATGCAAAACTCTGGAATACCAGCATCTACCTGTGCACAAATTCTTAGAAGAAGGGGAATCTTATCTCACACTAGCCGTGGAAGTAGCCCTGATAGGGCTGGGACAGCAGCGGATCATGCCGGACGGGCTGTACACGCAAGAGAAGGTGTGCCGGAATGAGGAGCAGCTCATTTCCAAGCTTCAGGAAATTGAGTTGGATGACACACTGGTGAAAATTTTTCGCAAGCAAGCAGTCTTCCTATTAGAAGGTATTTTAATAAAGAGGTTTTCCACTTTGTTTAGCCAGTTTTATTTAGGCACTAAACTTTATTGTTGGGTGTACATATGAATGTATTTAATATGATAGTTACCTTGGTTGGTATGGTCAGTGAGTGTCATAGGCATGTTTATTATCCAAATATAGTATCACTTAATTTTAAAAATACAGATGTTTAGATTTATATCATTTGATGTAGGTGGTTATGTAGGCTGGCCTATTAGAAATGAGCTTCATTTAATGCAACAGACTCTGAAAATAACTTTTTACTTGGCTTTGTTGTTTTGGAGATAAAAACAAGTTTAATATTGAGCGAGCTGTTTTTGGTAGCCACGTTTCTCTTTTCTTGCTCAGTTAAGTAATAAAATGGAAACTGGTTGGCATTCCTCTGAATTATTGGCTGTTACATGATGTCTGGGTTTTGAATATGTGATTTGCACATGCTAACCAGGGACTGACTAAAAGCTGCAGGAGTGAATGATCATTATTTCAGAGACTTCATTAGGTATAAATTCAGCAAGTTAAAGTTGCATAGCCTCTTTAAGGCAAAGCCTAATTTTCTTCTTTTTATAAGATTAAGAGCTAAAGGCCTAACAAATTTTGGCTGCATGTTTTTAAAATTATTTTCTTCCTCTCAAAAAAACTTGAGTATAATTTGTATGTAGTAGCTTGATCTTCTGTGCAGATTTGTGATGTCTAATTGATAAAATTACTTATATCAAATATATATTTGTTATTATGAGATTCTGTGTGATTGGTAGGCTTATAAAGTGTGGTCTCTTCATTTTATATTTGGAACTGTTACATATGGGGAAAAGTTTTAGAAAAAATAGCATTTCAAAACCACTTTTATTTATCCAAAGCTAAAGATCTATTTGAAGGAAAATATTTTCACCAAATACATTATACATTTATTTGTGTTTTTAGAAATGCATTTTAAAGTTTTTATTTATTTTTAGAGGGATGGGGAGAAAGAGAGGGGGAGAGAAACATCATTGTGATAGAGGAACACCCATTGGTCCCTCTCGTACACATCACACCCAGCATATGCCATGATGGGGAATTGAACCAGTGACCTTTTGCTTAGCAGACAACACCCAGCCAACTGAGCAACACTGGACAGGCTGGAAATGCATATTAAAGGGAAAATTTATTTACTAGCAGGCTTAATTTTAGTAAAAATTTCTATTAATTTTTTGAAGCACTCTCCTATAGTTTTCTTCTAAACATAAAAACCTGTCTTAATAAAATTTAAGTGATCTTGATTCTTTCATTACTGTGTTTTCTTTTCCCTTTATAATTTATTTTGAAATAATCAAAATCATTAGCCACAAGTTTTTGTTTTTTTTTTATGTTGTCTCTGGCTCGTAGTAACTGATTTTTGGTTTCCATTATATTGAAGGATGGGAAGAGCGTGTGTGCTTTTCGATGCTGATGGTGTCTGACATCTGTTTATCATTTACCTTTTTAAATGTGTTCCATGTTTATTACTCATGAATAATGTTTAATTGTCTTAGTGTTTGATTAGTTCATACCTCTCTGTTAAACATTTTTGTAAGACCTATGCCTGGTAAAGAACATTGTTGGCTCATTCCAGCTTTCTCTCTCCTTTCCTGACCCTGCTAGGCCCACGGAGAGTGGGTACACAGGACAGGAAACAGTCCAAGGGAAAGCCCAGGGGCCATTCCTGTAAATTCCAGAAGATAAGCACTTCACAATTGAGGTGCCAGCACTGAGGCACATGGTTCACCATGCTTTTATACTCTGGGAATTTCAGGAGAAAAAATAGACTGAGTATCTGGGAAAGAGGAAGCAATAATCACATATAATTGCTTAGTGTTAATCACTTCTGGCCACAGTCTTGGCATACCGGATCAATTTGGCATACTAGAAAAGTACTTCTGGGGAATTTAGTACCAAATTTCAGTCTTTGATTATTCAGTACACTGAAGCTCAGGAATTACACTAATTATTAATCCAC
The DNA here is from genome assembly GCA_004026585.1 of Noctilio leporinus. NCBI lineage: Eukaryota > Metazoa > Chordata > Mammalia > Chiroptera > Noctilionidae > Noctilio > Noctilio leporinus. Next base: position 207,525 of record PVIW01001895.1, on the reverse strand, counting down.
AAATAATTCTCTGATACCTGACTGAATGTTTTGCTTGTTGGGAGATGTCATAACAAAGTGTTAATTATGCAGCCTGGCTTTCCGTGCAGAGTAAAATAGATAGCTTGTTAAGGAAAACATTGGAATGAAATGGAAGAGAAATCAAGAAGATAATTTACAAATTTGCTATATTTAGTGCTTAAGAAAATAGTATCTTAGCCTGCTGAGGCTCCCATAACAATACCACAGACTGAATGGCTTAAACAATAGAAAGTTATCCTTACAGTTCTGGAGGCTGAAAAGTCCAAGGAGGCAGAGGGAGAGAGAGCTAACTTTCTGATGTCTCCTATAAGGACACTAATCCTATATCATCAGCACCCCACCCTCTAACCTCTCCTGATTTTCATTACTTTCATGAAGGCCCTTTCAGCAAATGCAGCCACGTTGGTAGTTGGAGCTTCAACATAGTGAACTGGGGTAAAAGATACAGACATTCAGTTCATGATAACCTCATTTTATGAACTAAAGATGGAACTATAATGCTATATCAACTTTGGAAGACTATCAGATCCCTGAAACACTTTAAAATAGCTCAAAGGCAAGAAAAATTAAAATATTTAATAAAATTGGAAATCTAGGGTGAATTTTAGCTTGCCTAGGTAAAAAAATAATAGTAATAAGTTGTTTGTTATATGATTTTCCAAGTACTTTAGTAACGAACAATTTTAAAATACCAAAAATAAAACAATGAAATTTAAAAATAACTTGTGTTAAAATTAAAATTATCTATAATATGTAATGCTCACCATTTCTGAACTGCATTTCTTGCATTCTAAACTCTTCACCAGACTGATTTTTCTCATGGAAAACAAATGTGTTATATCCTTTGAGCAGTAGTGTCATGGTTCATAACTGTGAAACAGATTTTACCCAAAGGTGACATGGAAACTAATTTATTAAACACTTTACGGTAACTAAACCTCAAGGTGCGTAAGTGGAAAGTAGTTGAACCAACCACTGTGGTTTCCTTTCACAATTCATTTTAAAAGTCTGTATCACCCCTCTTAAGGCAGCATTCAGAGAATACACAGGGGAGGTCAGCTTTGCCCCATCCTTGTTATAACTTACTAAGGAATGAGTTTTGACAGGTTCAGTGGAATTCTGCTTTTAAAATTGGTCTTTGGAGGGCCCAAAAAGTGGTAAACTTCCAGTTACTTTTTTTTTTTTTTCTTTTGCCTGTGGTGAGTTATCAAGTGGGTAAACTTACCCTTTTATTAATCATTTTCTGAGAATGACTATTTCTGCTTATTAGAAGCAACGTTGTTTCAAGTTTTGAAACAACTTCCAGAGCACCTCCTCTGGAAACCCAGCCTGTCTGTGCCCCTAACACTGACTGGGTCCAGGAGCAGATTCCAGCGTAGAGCAGCAGAGTCATCTGTGGTGCTCAGACATACACATTGTAGAGGCTGGTGCTTGAATTTGGTGAGGTTTTATACAAGGAAAGGATTCTATCTCCGAAGCAGTTGTAATGTGAAAAGCTCTGCCCCTTAGTTCTGTGATTGTCATTTTAACTGTGGTATAGTTAGGAGATGGTTACTGAAGTAAATGCAATATTGGATACTATGTATATCCTGTAGAAACTTACTTTTTACTAAGAATTTGCATTCCCTTCTATGTAACTCAGATTACATTCTTAATTAGATTAGCTTGTATATGTTATAGCTTTACATAAAAATTTTAAGATACGCGTTAAAAGAAGCCTTAGTTCCTTTTCTAGGAATTTAAAGTGTCTATGTTCTCTTCCCACAGCCGGACCATATAGTGGTTTAGGCGAAATAATCCATCGGGAGAGCGTTCCAATGCACACATTTGCCAAGTATCTCTTCACCTCCCTCCTACCTCACGATGCTGAATTGGCATACAAAGTTGCACTGAGAGCAATGCGGTATGTATCGCCAGGCTGGGCTGACACCACACAAGTTCCCCACTGAGACAAATGGCTGTTAACGGACTTCTCGTTCACTTGTGTTTCCTGGAGGCAGCAGAAAACCTAAAGAACCTATCTATTTATATACTTGGATTGTCTAGTCGTTTGTTTGTTGGCTTATTTGGCTTCTGTTTAAAGGAAGAATGGTATCCTTGATTACTGTCCTGTTCGTGCTTATGCTGGCTTTTCCCTGCTGTTTCTGGTAGCTAGAATTCAGGGATAGAGAACAATTGCAGGCCAAGTTTCGCCATATGGCAGCAGCAGTTGAATTCTTCCTAAATAATGAATTGTTTTGAAAAAATTGGATTTTTTAAACAGTGGCAAATGATAAATAGACAGTAGTTGACTGCATGTAGTAATTGAGGGAGCCTTCAACACCGGCTCTGATTCCACATTCCATCAACAGCACAGGAAGGCCCATGAATCGCCCACTTGCCCGAGGACTTCAGGGGACGGAACCTCTATCTCTAGGTGTGAAGGCCCCCCTATTCTGCCCATCTCCTCTCTGGCTGCTTCCATGTCCTCTTCAGTCCCCGCTTTCAGTTATAGCAACTGGAATAGGTTGTTTCTGCCATTGACCTTTCTGTTTTCACTTTCCTTTTAAAAGTCAGCTCACCAAATTATTATTTTTATCACAAATTTGTTCTTGGTAAAGATTTTTTAGTGAATTCATAATTCTATTTGTTAGTCTGACTTGTAGCCTATTAAACATTTAAGGGCATGAAAGGAATATCCACCTTTCTTGAAACATGAACTTTTGCCCTTTTTCCTTCTTAAAAAAAATCAAAACACTATGTTAAAGTACAAATTAAACCCTGTTAGAGCCATTGAAAGACAAATAATAATGAACATACCTTAAACTTGAGGTGCTAGAGAATAGTTTGATCCTATAGAAGCTTTTCATCAAGGTTTATATGTCAGTAACCAGTATAATGGATTCAAAAACAAATTCTTGCCTTATTTATGTGTGTAGCTTGTATCTCTCAGAAGATTTCTTTTTATGCAGTGACGGGATGGCAGAGAGGGTTCCTATGTGTCTGTATTTTGAGGCTCACATCTTTTAATTTGACATGCTTTCCTTGGCAACATGAAATCTCTTGCACCTATCAGAGAAACCTTGTAAGTTCTCTCTTGTCTATTGAAACTAACGTAAGCACAAATTCCCCACCAAATTATTTTGTACCACTTGGTTTATATTTTCAAGTATAGTTATAAGTAAATTCCTACTCCGTTTTTGGAAGCTGAAATAGAGATTGTCAGAAGAAGACAGGTGCTCTATACTTATCCAAATCTAAGCATCTGCTCCAGAGCAAAGGGAAGGATGCTCATGTTACGATGCCACCAGATGCTATTGCTGTGACCGCGCTGTCAAGTGTAAGAATAAAGTGGCTAATATGAAGTTATCCAGGTGGAAAGGCTTGCTTGTTTAACGACCAGAAACTCATTTACATTTGTTCTTAGTTGCCGCCTGCACAGTTTTTGTTCATAGGGTATAGAGGGCACAGGGGAATTGCTTTTTCACTTCTCCCCTTCTGCCTGCCCCTACTCCCCAGCCCAAGGGCTGCCATGGGGAGCAGGAAGCTGGAGAGACTTTCAGCTTACTGTCTTCGCTGTCCTGCCGGAAGTTGGGGTAGGTAGTGGGCTGGGGAGAGGTGTTATCAGCACCCACTTTGTCATCTTTCCAGGGGTGTTGACTAATTTCTTCTACAACAGCTCTGGAAAGATCTGCCTGGTGATTATAAGGACATTATGGATTTTTTTTTTTTTTTTTAACTACATAGCCACCCTACCAAAATTCTTACTACTTAATTGCCTAGCTCGCCATTCTCTAATGCCAACATGTTTTTGTCCATAGAGAAAAGGAAAAGAGAATGAGGCATTTGGCTACCAGAGCAGTAACTGTTCTTGGGTGGGGCCCCATGGTGGCCAGCATCATACCCTGGCCCTCTTATCCCTCTTAATCCCCAGCTCCTATTTCGTAGTTTCTGACACTGGTGTACTTGCGTTGAAGGTTAGTGTTCTGATGGCTGTTAAAAGAATTATTGCCGTTGTAGCTCCTGTACTAATCTTTGGTACTTATATTTGGAGATTAGTAAGCATATGCTTTGTTTTTAATAATAATTCTTTATCTGTGAACATATTCTTAATCAAAGATTGATTGGCATGAGAAATCACACTGAATTTATATAAGACATTCAGGAGACAAATGCTTGGACCATTTTCATTCATCATTTTCTGATATGATCGATAGGACATTTTCTAACAAGAGATTCCTAAAGTAATAAGGAACTAACTTTTTAGAAAGTATGAATAATGCAAAGAAAGTCATTTTTCTTTTACTTATTTTATTATGTGTTTTAGTAAGTTAACTTAAGCGTCTCAGCTGTCCACTGATCCCTGACTGTTAGAATCTCAGTCTTCAGTCTCAGTATTCACTTCACTGTCAGTTTTCTGTGGATCTTTAACTTTTAATGAGTAGTAAGATTTTAAAAATTTTAAGAAGGTAAACATCAAGACTGAGTTTCAAACATCATTATTACATATCTGAGTTTCTTTGAATTTTGCAATTTTCTAAATGATGTTAAAGAAAGGAAATCTCTTAGGTTAGGGTAATGAGTGATTAATGAGGTGGCTTTGGCATCCAGACAACAGTGTGTCCGCACCAGCTCTTCCTGCATCAAGGACCTGAGCATTTCTCCCAGCATCTACCCACTCACCCCGCTGGCTGCTGGCCAGTCCCTGCGACCAAGGTGATAGACCAGTAATAACCAGCAGCCACCCGCCCTGTCTCTTCTCATTACAGGTTACTAGTATTGGAATCTACTGCTCCAACAGGAGACCTCACCCGCCCACACCACATTGCGTCAGTTGTTCCCAACCGGTACCCTCGTTGGTTCACTCTAAGCCACATAGAGTCCCAGCAGTGTGAGCTGGCGTCCACCATGCTAACAGCAGCCAAAGGTACTGCTTGTCCCACGGCCTCGTGGTAATTCCGTTGATTTTCTTTTCTTTAGGGTCATGTTTGCTATCAAATTATCAGTAGCAATGCTAATATCAGGTTGTAAGGGATACTTTTAGTTAGATGTTAGCTTTGAGGGAAAGCAGGTATTACTCATTTGAGCCTGACATTTTCCTCATTTAATGGCATCATTAAACTTGCTGCTAGCAGAGTTCAGATTTAGCTACCATACAGTGTAAGTGGTGGTTGAGATTCAGAAGCAGATTAAAAAGTTAGGTTACCTTTTTTCCTCCCTGAAATATTCACCAAAAATACATAAGTAAAAACTAGGAGAGTTATTTGTTATCTCCTGTTGGTTTTGGGTCACATGTGTGTTTAGTCACTGTGAGGGTGTGTTGCAGGTTTCTTTTTCACGTAGCTGAGAGGTTCATAGCCATTGCAGTAACTCTGGGACACTTAGTAGTCACATCTGTGCCATCTGTGAACATTTCGGTTACATTAACTTGTACTTTATGCCTTATTTCCTTTTTTACCTCCCTTTGTGTTTGTTTGATTGTTTCTATTTGATTTGATTTGGTTTGGTTTTTCCTTGTTCATTGCAGGTGATGTTCGGAGGCTGGAAACAGTATTAGAATCCATTCAGAAAAACATTCACTCCTCATCCCACATCTTCAAGCTTGCCCAAGATGCATTTAAAATAGCAACTCTCATGGACAGTTTGCCAGATATTACTCTTTTGAAAGTGTCTCTGGAGCTGGGCCTGCAGGTATGTGACTGGTGGTCTTTCCTAGGGTTCCAAAGACTGGGAAATACAGGCACCATCTTAGGGTTGTTTTTGCTTGTTTATTTGGGGTTTTTAGTGCAGGTAAACAAGTTTAGTGCACAAATCTTTCAGACTTTCGGGAGAGTGCCGTGCTTCAGAGCTAAGGCCAGTCCTACCTGAACTAGATGCTGCCTGAGGTGTGGGGACTGGATTCACATTTAGAAGCCTGATTTGTGCCGTTCAGATTTGAAAAAATCATTTTCTTAATTATTGCCTTAACATCACCGTTTCTACTTTAATGAATGGAAAAGAATTATTGCTCACAAGAGACTTAAATTAAGCTATCATGTATAATAAAGATTCAGTTGTTAGAGGTAAATTTTTAGAGGAAGTATGAATTTTATTGATGTTTGCACTTTCATAATAGGTGGACAGTTCTAGTTCCTTTTTATAACCCTGAGAAAATTCAGTAAAGGAGGAATGTTTGGGCCAGTGTCCAGGGTCAGTGCTCAGGTGCATTTGTAGTGAGTTGTGCAGATAGATGTTTGCTTCCTTAATAGTTTCTGAAAAGATTACTGTGTAAACCAGAAACTGAAAAGTTCATATTTCTACTTTTCTCAATCTATTTACATTTGCTTTTTTCTCCCCCATAAAAAGAAATTGTTATCCGCTAGTTACCAGAAGTATGGGGAGTAGAATGCCTGATTAGATGATTAATCCGATTTTCTAATTGCATGTTCTCATATAGCGACTAACAAAGTCTAAAGAATTGGATTGTAAGCAAATGCACTTACCGTATATAGCATGGTGCAAGCACTGGGTATAGGAGTTGAGTGCATCTAAACAATAAAAGGACATTTTAGAAGTTTCTTTTTAAAGTAAATTTAGGTTGACTTGTTTTTGTTTCTTTTGCCTCTCAAAAGCATGATGCAGGAAAAAAAACATTAATACAAGTTTTCTGGCTATTTGGAATTCTGGCACGTTTTTGAGATAAAAAGGGCATATTACTGAGAGCTTACTCCCTGCTTTAGTCCTTCCAGGACCTGGGAACCAACCCCAGGGGGGCTTTCAAGGTTTCAGGAGTTATGTGTCTAAACTTTCTGAATCTTAAAGAATGGGCAAAGCAGGAACAGAGGGACACTTTATCTTGGGGTCTCTTATTAGAAAGTGAAAAGCAAAATCAGATCACTGATGATTAATGATTCCCAATATGATTTCTTTCTAGACCAGAGCAACCAGAGATTGAAAAAATAGAATAATTCTTTTAAAATACCTCTTTGCATCTCTGGGCAAGTAGCTCAGTTGTAAAGTATCATCCCGAAACCCCAAGGTTGCCGGTTTGATCCCCAGTCAGGGCACATGCAAGAATCAACCAATGAGTGCATAAATAAGTGGAACAACAAATCAGTGTTTCTCTTTCTCTCCCCTTCTCCCCCTCAACCCATCACATTCTTGTTCCTTTCCTCTTTTAAAGTCCATTTTTAGAAATTCTTAAAATAACCTCTTTGGCACCTGAGGGTTTCTAACAGGAATTAGTTCAGAGGAGCCTCAGAAATCTAAAGCCATGGAATGCTCAAGCTGTGAAGGAGCAAAGGGCATGGGTGGTGTTTAATGCTTCAGTCCAGGCCTCTGATTTTGCAGATGAAGAAAGTGATTGGATGAGTGACTTGCCCAGAGTAGCTGCATCTGGTCAGTGGGCCTCCAAACTCTTTGCCTGGGACAAGGCCAGTTAGGGGAGCTGGGAGCAAATCCATACCATATGCAGAGCTTGCTCCCAACCTGGCTCTCCATCCTTTTGCTAGTAGGTAGTGTGCCTGGTGATTTATACTGTGGGTGTTTCCATTGACTTGGGATAATCTTCCAAAGCATTTTGTTATCCTGTCTGTCTTTATAGGTTATGCGAATGACACTGTCAACCTTAAATTGGCGACGGCGGGAGATGGTCAGATGGCTGGTAACATGTGCTACTGAAGTGGGTAAGTAAACTGGAGGAGGAGCTTTCCCAAGTACCTGGTGTCAGCTCTACCCCCTCATTTATAGATAAAAGAACAGTTTCACTCTCTCACCTCAACATCTGCGAGGCTCCTGCCCCTTCCAGCAACCAGCAGGGGCTCCTTTCCTTCCAGCCCTCAGTAGTCCAGTCCCGGCATTGCTCCTCTTCCCAGCGGGCAACGATGTGAGGCTCCAAACTCACTAATGGAATAAGCGAGCAAATGCTTTCCATCCATGTTTTTGTCACTGTTAGGGTGCTTTTAGTAACTTTGTGGTAAGTAAGTTTACCATTTTATATTAAAGGGTACCAGAATGCATCCTTGATAGACAGGAGCCCCTTTGAAACTTGAGCCTGGATTAATGGCTCAGTCCATGTCAATGAAAATAACATGAAGTTACCTGTGTTGCTCTGAGTGTTCTTGAACACAGTAGGGCATATGTCATGGTACCCAGCAGAGTTGACTGCTGGGTGCAGTTTAGGTGAGCTTCCTGGTGTGTGAGAAATGTAGCTTTCGCTGTCAGAAGATCCCCTGGTCACCTGTAAGCCACCGTTCGTGAGCCCCTTCAGCCACCTGCTTCCGCCCTGCAGCAGTCAGTCAAGACAGAGAAAATGGTGTTCCCAGCTGGAGTAACAGCACAGACAAGACGGGGGACTGTTGAAGTGTTGGTTCAACTGTCTTTCTTCCTGTTGGCATCAGAAGAGAATACATAACCTCTTGCTGAAGATACTGCCACCTCAGTATTTAGATACTGTAAAATCATTCTTGTTCTCTTTCTTTGATCAATCTGTAATGGTTTGTTATTTTGGGAAATGGGAAACTGGTCTCAGTGTAAAAATAACATTTAGATGATTGACATGATGTGTAGTGAAACAATACAAAGATGATACCAATTTAAGAACTGCCACACAACTCCCCTTCCCCTACACCAAATATTTGCCTAATTTCTCTCTGCAATGTAGTGTCTTCTCTTTAAATCACTCACCTTTAGGAGTTTCCTACAGCTGAGGCATGTTGATTCTGTATACTTAAAATGGTTATTTTTAAGTCCTTGTCAGCATTTCCGACATCTGAGTCATCTGTTGGTCTGCTTCTGTTGACTTTTTCCTCTTAGATTATGGGTCACATTTTCCTGCTTCTTTGTGTGTCTTAATCCTTTTATGTCTTGTGTACTTTAAACCTACACACACGCAGCACATAAAAACTACCTATTTTGGTGAGGGCTTTAGTTTTTTCTGACTCAGATTCTGTAGTGGGTAATGGACAGGAAGCCCCTGTGACCTAGAACTCATTAGCAAAGAAACAGCAAGCAGCACAGTGCAACCCAGAGGATTGGTTCTGTACTACAGGAAGTTTGTTTTCCTTTCAGGCATTTCACTGAATAACAAGCTATAATAACTTTATTCCAAAAGGTTGCTCCTGGGCACATTACCTTACAGGGTTGTCCGGCCTAGCTCATGTCCTGTGATAGTTAACAATGGAAGCGTTGATTATAACGTGGAAATAAGGCAGTGTCCTTATCAATAACTGGGCTTCTCTGGGTTCCCCGCAGGTGTTTACGCCCTGGACAGCATCATGCAGAGCTGGTTTACGCTCTTCACTCCCACGGAGGCCACGAGTATAGTTGCGACCACCGTGATGTCCAACAGCACCATCGTCCGCCTCCACCTGGACTGCCATCAGCAGGAAAAGCTGGCCAGCAGCGCCCGGACCCTTGCATTGCAGTGTGCCATGAAGGACCCTCAGAACTGTGCCCTCTCTGCGCTGACCCTGTGTGAAAAGGATCACATAGCTTTTGAGACGGCGTACCAAATCGTTCTTGACGCTGCTACAACCGGCATGAGCTACACCCAGCTCTTCACAATAGCACGGTACATGGAGCACCGCGGGTACCCCATGAGGGCCTACAAGCTGGCCACCCTGGCCATGACCCATCTCAACCTGAGCTACAATCAGGACACGCACCCTGCCATTAACGACGTCTTGTGGGCCTGTGCGCTCAGCCACTCCCTTGGTAAAAATGAACTTGCAGCTATAATACCTCTGGTGGTCAAGAGTGTCAAGTGTGCAACGGTACTGTCAGACATTTTGCGCAGGTGCACTCTGACCACCCCTGGCATGGTGGGACTTCATGGCAGGAGGAACTCGGGTAAGCTCATGTCACTGGACAAAGCCCCCCTGAGACAACTCCTGGATGCCACGATCGGGGCGTACATCAACACGACGCACTCACGCCTCACACACATCAGTCCTCGGCACTATAGTGAGTTTATCGAGTTCCTCAGCAAGGCCCGAGAGACCTTCTTAATGGCGCATGACGGACACATTCAGTTTACACAGTTCATCGATAACCTGAAACAAATCTACAAAGGCAAAAAGAAACTGATGATGTTGGTTCGAGAGAGGTTTGGCTGATGGAACTTGTATGAATGGGGGTGGGTGGGGTGGGAGGGGTGGTTTGTTTTTACTTGAGCCTGCCTTTGTACCCTTTTTAACTTAAAGAACAGAGCCACACCGGTATTATATATGTATAGTTCTATTGCGTTTGCCGACTAAATTGTCATGTGAAAGTTTGTGTGTTCTTAATTTTCTTCCCTTTCTCTTTATTTTCTTTCCTTTTATTTTATTATTTTTTTTCAGGTTTTGTTTTTTTTTTAATTTTGTATGAGAGAGAGGTAAAAAGGTTTGGTTTACACTGAGTATATGTTGTCAAGTGGCGAAAGTCCACATAGCTCTCCTGTTTTCTGTATACGTTCACAGCCTCAAAAAAAATAATTGAAATGGCTTTAAAAACCAAACAGAACACCTCCATCCTGTGATAAGTACCTCGAATGGATTCAGCTTTACTTCTTTGTAACTCATCTTTACATTTTCAGCATATTGAAACAAACCAACAAAATGAAATACTAATAGTTAAAAGGCTGACCCACGTGGCTTTGCAGTGCTGTCCGTCCAGAAGCATGGCACACGATGCTTGTGCATGTGGAAACTTAGCGACTGTCAACATACATTCTCAGGGATTTATCAAAAAAATTAAAAAAAGAATGAGAGCATTTATTGTACTGTATATATATTATAGTATATGTCTGAATATTGAAAATATAACATTAACTAATTTATAAAAAATATTCTATGTAATGCAAAATACTTGAAGCTGCAGTAGCTTGGTTTTAAACAAAAACAAAAAAAACCGAGAAAACCTATCAGAAGGACTAAAAGTGCGCCTTGCTTCAGGGTTGGCTCAGGCGGTGAACTTCATGCTGGGCATCTATGCAGAGCCACCTTTTGGATTGCATGGTTGGACCGAGATCTATTGGGAGAAATTATATATGTATGTATATTTATACAACTTATGTATACATATATATATGTGTACACGCAGACACAAGACACACACAGTACCACCAACAAGAACAACCACTACACCACACATGCTTGTAACAGGCACTAGAAGAAAGAGGGACAACAAATAACACAGCCAGAGCAGCAAGCCTTAGCATTAAGAATATACAGTATGCCAGAATTGGGGTTCGTGCCTCCTAGCCTAGGAAACTTAAAAAGAAATATCCTTTTGACACAAACGCAAAGTGTTTTCCAAAACAATTGACATACGATCCATAACGCCTTTGCAGTGAGCTAATAAGCTAACCTTTGTGCACAAATAACATTATATATATTATATGTCTATTCTGCATAGGGATTTTGACTTTGTGCAGGACAGAAAGTTGTGTAGGTATGACTGTTCTACTTTTCAGTTTTCTTTCTTTGTTTTAAAATACATTTTATTTTCTCTAGACTTACTCAAAACAAAAGCAGCCTTCTATCTTGCCTTGTCTTAATGCTTTAAAATAACCAAACTGGAGATCTAACTACCAAACTGTTCATTATATTATTAAATACCAACTTTGGTTACAGTATAGTGTCTTTACTTTAGCTGATGGTTCTGTAACCTTGTGCTTTTTAAAGCAATTTTTATGTTTTGGTGCAAAAGCTGTCCAGTGTCTCGTTCCCTTCATTAGAGAACACGCTAGAGGTATGTTTGTAGGTATTTTTGTTTAGAACTATTTCATGCGCTCCATTTTATTTATTATAATAGGTAAAAAGAAAAAAAAAGGTTGTACTTCATCACCCATGTAAACATGCTCATGAAGTTGAAAGTAATTAAGATTTGATACACTGATATCAATTTATTTATGTAACTAAATCACTGTTTTATAAACTTGTTAATGATCAACAATTTTTGTTTTGATTAAAATTAGTTTTTTGAAAGTTGATTCTGCCTCCTTTATGGTGTATCTCTTACTACACTTGAATTTGGTGATTACAGACCTGGATTTTACTGCATCTCCAAGTGTTTAACACTGTATTCACTCATCTGAAAAACATGTAGGTACTGTTTCGTGGGCCCTGGAGATATGCTAGTGACCAAAACCAAATACCAGAGCTTACCATCTGCTTAGTGGAGAAGACAGACATAAATAATCACAAAGATAAAATATAAGACAGAATAGCCAGTCTCTCTTTTTGTCTGTACACTTAATTATCCCTCCCTAATTAATAAAACTAATTTAGGATGTACAGTACCTGATACATTTAATAAGTGCTAAGTTTATGTAAGGTTTTTTGGTGTGTGGTTTAAAAGGAAATTGCATTATAAGGGCAAATACTAGACATGCATTCATAAGCACCTGTCCTGCCCCATCTTCATCAAAAATGTATATGCAAACAAAGCAAATGTGTTTTACTTTTTTGTGTAGGGTAAAAACACCACAAAGTTGAATCATCTTAACCGTTTTAAAGTGTGCAATTCAGTAGGGTTAAGTATATTTACGTTGTTGAGAAACAGCTGCAGAACTAAACTCAATATCCAATAAACAAGTACCCTTTGTGCCCTTCCCCAAGCCCTGGAAACCACCCTTCTACTTCCCGTTTCTATGAATTGGATTTGAATTTAGATTTCTCCTATCAGTTAATTTAGGGACCTCATAAAAGTCACAGTATTTATTTTTTTGTGACTGACTGATTTCACTTAGGATAGTGTCCTCAAAGTGCATCCATGTTGTAGCATGTGGCAAGTTTCCTTTTTAAAGATGCATAGCATCTCATTGTATGTGTATACCGTATTCTGTTGACTCATCCATCGATGGGCAGGGCTGCTTCCACCTTTTGGCTATTGTGAATAGTGCTGCTATGAACATGGATGTGCAAATATCCCTTCAATATTCTCAATTCTTGTAGATAACATACCCAGGAATAATACTGAAAAAATGTTTTTAAAGTTTTTTTCAAAGCTACAATCTGCTGAATATTTATTTAAAAAATTATCTTTGACATCTAGTCTTAACAGATTTCAGTGTCAAGATGTTAAGTCAAATAGTTGGAAAAAAAATAAGTGACATTTTAAAATCCTATCAATGCTAAATAGGAATAAAAACTATAAAATGATTTTTTTTTAAACTTTATAGTCTTGGCTTTTTGATAGTGCTGCCTAAGGGTAAATATAAATTCATGTGGGTCCAATAAAACCACTGGGACATTTTCATAATGAAGTTTAAAGCTAGCAAGTCTGGAGGAGTGGCATCAAAGGAAAAACAAAGGTGATTTGTAGTAGCCAGAAGCTTGACATCTTATCTGATGGAAAGTTATTTTGTGTCCATTGTCAGCAGAGAGATCTTACAGTTGTCTGGGCCTATAGAATAGAACAGAGACCAAGCCCAGCAGACAAGTGAACCCATGTCACCGTGAGTCACGAGATCTGTGAACAGTGGTGCCTAAGCACACTTCAAGTTACATAGCTCACAGGGACATTTGGGAAGTAACATTTTTCACAACTGTTCCAACCTTTTTGTATGTTTGAGATTTGCAGAATAAAAAGTTGGGGAAAGAACAAAAAAGAGGAAGAGGGACCATTATTCCCCTTACCTGATTCCCCAAAATGTAAAAAGTATTCAACTTCAGCTGACATTCTTGGACCAACATGATCTGCTCTTTGGTTATGACTGTGGTCAAGTACATAAACTAATTTGATGATGTGTACATGTTTTCTTACCTTCCAGTGGGTCTGTGCTAGAAAAAATACCGATAACTGTTAAAATATGAACAGGAAGGAGAAATGAAAGAAGTGACAAACTTGCATAATTCAAAGGCAAGAGAAATTTCTAATTGAGGACTGTAGAATTCTGCATTTCACTGCTCTCGGTGACTTCAGAATAGAGGCTATAGTTTCAGGGTGAAGTGAATGTGTCATGATTTACAAATATTAAGTAAATTGCATAAAAGTTATTAATTGAAGTTGTAGTCACAGTATAATATAGTAGCAAAGGAGAACTGAACTTTTCCTAAATGCTGAAAAAAATTGTTAAATAGCTGTTTCAGGAATTAAAAAATGGTCAGTGGGAAGACAAGACAATAGAGAAAAAAACATTATTAAGTAATCTGGTAAATTACAAAATGTGACAGATAAGATTTAAGATAAGTTGTTTCACACCAGAGTGAGGACCAATTAATTCAAGCCAGTGTGAGTAAAAGAAGTTGAAATGTAAGCTGTATTGGAGGGATTCTGCAGGGTTGGTTCAGCAAATCTCTCGTGTGCCTGCCAACCACATGACGGGCATGGCCATAGGTGCTAAAAACACAAGTAATGAACAGCAAATGCCTCTCCTCTTGGAGCATGTATTCTAAGTGGGAGGCAAGCACAACGTGTATTGAGGACAAGCAGGGGAAGGGTGCCATTTGAGGTGGAATGGTAAGGGAAGAAAGACTCTTGATATGAAGTATATGAACAGAGAGGCCTAAAGAAGGTGAAGGAGGGAGCTGGCTGTGCTGCTGTCTGGCAGATGTGTGTTCAAGGTGAAAGGAAGAGCAAGTGCAAGGACCCCGAGGTAGAAGTGTGGGCATGCGCTGTTACTCTCAGATCAGCAAAGAAAAGGCCAGGGGATGGTGGGGGGGCGGGGGGAGGATGAGGTAGGAATAGGTGAGGCTAAAGAGGACAGTTCAGTTGAATAATTTTTTTAGTTAACATTTCCTAGAGGGAATGGTAAAGATTTTTACTGTATTTGAAAGATCCAAAATAGAAGAGTTAAGATCTGACTGCCGAGTGAGATGAGAAGCCACTGGCTGCTCTGTGGTTAGGAGGGCAAGAGGGAAGCAAAGAAACAAATATGGAGGTTGTTAGGGTAACTTAAAAGCAAGAAACAGGAGCTTGGACCCAGCAGGGTCTGGGGAAAATGGTGACACATGGTTTGAGTCTGCATACCAGGTAACATGGATGCATTTCCTGAGAAACAGGCATCCAAAGATACCCCATTTTTCAACTTAAGCAATTGGAAGAAGTTGCCAGCTGTCAAAATGAGAACAAGTTTTTGGAGGAAGATTGGGAGTTCACGCTTGAAATGCCTCTCAGACACCCAAGTGGAGGTTTCAAGTAGGAATTAGTTCAGAAGAAAGGACAGGGTTTGGCATAAAAATCTGGGAGTCTTTCATTTTAAAATGTTGCCTTGACTGGTGTGGCTCAGTGGATTGAGCACCGGCCTGCGACCAAAAAGGGTCGCTGGTTCGATTCCCGGTCAGGACCCAAACCCAGGTTGCAAGCCAGGTCTCCAGCCAGGTCTCCAGCCCGGTCCCCAGCTGGAGGCAGGTGAAAGGCAACCACACCTTGATGTCTCTTTCCCTCTCTTCCTCCCTCCCTTCCCCTCCCTGTAGAAATAATGAATAAAAACTTATATAAAAAAAAATGTTAGCTGTAACCATGAAACAAGGAGTCAATGGAGATAATTTGATCCAAAATAGCCCTGAAAAGGATTGTTTCTGGATTGAACTGTTAACTATGACACAGATCTTTGCCAGTCTTCCTTCATCATCCTGACCTATGCATAGGATCTGCTTCTAGTCCTCAGCCCTCTAAGCTCTTCTTTTTGTCTCCATATGGATTTTATTCTTTTAAAATTGTTTTGCCAAAGACAGAACACAAGCTTCTGATCCTTACAATTCTCTACCAGAGAAAAACAATTCTCTTAGTTCCAGTTTGGAAAACCCCAAGGAAGACCCCTTCATGGCCAGGCCTCTGATGTGAGGGGGAGAGTCAGAGAACACAGAAATGACTGAGCGGGGGTGCTATTTCTTGGGGTGCGGAATTCCAGGGAAGAGAGATTTCAACTGTGCAGTCATCACTTTTGCTGTTTTCTACGCTAGGAACAATAGTAGCCTATTGACAAGGCAGCCTTATAAATATATACAGCCTTACAAATCTATGCTCACTGCCTTATGAATATTTTGATTCTCCTACCCTATGCTAGCTTTTGGCGAAAGTGGAATACTTTCTACATTGCGTTACTTAAAAGTCAGGTAAGGAGAATAATGGTCCCTCTTCCTCTCTCCTTCTATTTTTCTTGTTTTTTTTCCCGCAACTTTTTATTCTGCAAGTTTCAAACATACAAAAAAATTGAAACAGTCGTGGAAAATGTTGCCTCCCAAATGTCCACATGAGCTGTAAAACTTGAAGCATGTTTTGGCAGTTCATGTTCACAGGCCTCGTGACTCAGTGTGGCTGCTGTGCGCCCCTGCTGCTCGGAGAACCCAGCTCTGAAACAGGAAAGGAGGGAAACAGCCTCTTTCCTCCTCATCTTGCGTTGGTGCCAAACTGGAAACTCCTTCCTACTGCAGGTAGGGAGAAGCACAAAGGAGAAGAGAGAGAAAAAATCTGCTTTATGAAAGAAATTGCTTTATTTCACTGTGTATGAATAATTTTTTTTTTAATGTTCAGCTCTACTAATAAACCCTAACTTGAAGCATGTGGGTGGGGCTTTCTGACATAAGCATGTACAAAGGAATTTTCCTTTTTCCTCCATGGATGTTTTTTAAATGCTTTGTACACGTGGTCCTTGAAGTGATGTCAAGTGTAGCAAAGATGGAACATACTTCAGAATAGTCTGAGCACTGCTTCCAGGTTAGAATTGTGCAATGCACACAGCCACTGCCTCCAAAGTCACACTCACAAGCAACCAGGCTCTGTCACTTCTCATAAAATTAGTTACTGAGTGTGGGCTACGTTCTTAGCACTGTGAGGGCCCAAAAGAAATGTGATGTAGTTCTGATCCTCAGGGAAAAAAATGCCATAGTGAATTCTAAAATGGATGAAGCAAGGTGGGTGGAACTCTTCAACAACTATCTTGAATTTCCAGTCAATCATTTTTGTCTTCATCGGAGCCAAGGAAGTGGAGTTATATGTACATATGTGGTGTGTGTGTGTGTGTGTGAAGCTTATGAGCTCACCTAACATCCGCATTTTTCCATCTCTGGGTCCAAGTTGACTAGTCATGATCCTGCTACCCCATCAGCATTAGGGGTTAGGATAGTGGAAGGGGAGTGTAAGCCCATTAATTGTTTTCACGATGATAAATACACTTCATTATCCTTAACCTATGAATCAGTTTTTATAGCAGCGTTTATCGCAGCACGGTCCATGACCCCCTACCTTAAAAACACTTGGAGGGCCGTCAGGTTTGCTGACTCTTGGACCCCAACCCATACCCAGTGATTTTGACCCTCTTAGCTGGGGGAACCCAGGAATCAGTATAAGGAAGCTCAGCTGTTAAGATTATTTTTTGCTTTCACATCCAACATTCTCTGGTCTACATAAAGAATGGATCATGAAACAAGATGGACTAGAAAGAGTGGCTGGGAGGATGTGCTGCTGGCCACCAGACATTAGAACCCAGCTGTACTCTATTATTAGCCTTTATACACAGCACCCAGAAAACCCCAAGTGAGCCTGAGAACATGAGGCAGGAAACTTGGACGACTAAGTGGTCCATCTCAGATGGCCAGGCCAACTCCTGCTCCCAGAGCTGAAACTGCACCTGTGTCCACTTTGAAACCATTCAATTGTGTCAGATGATCAAATGCTTTTGGTCTTTTACATGTCATGCCTCAAACCCTCAGGCCTCCACACTAGCGGCAAGCCAAAGCCATTGAACTTCCATACTGGGAACCCGTAAATTGAATTTGTGGATGAAATTCCCCGAATCAATTTTGATTGCTGTCACTCAAGGAGATTTGGGGGACTCAAAGCTGATGATGACATATGGAAAACATTTCTTTAAGTTGCTGGGCAGAGCATTCACCCTCAAGGTCTCCTTGCCTTTCAGGTCCCACTGGGTTTCCATGAATACCCTGTCCGTGGCTCGGGTGAAATTCAAGTGGGGGTAGTGCTTGTCTCTTTATCCGCGTGACCTTCTCAAGTGCCTCTCTCACTGAGCAATTGGTCTGACAGCCTTGAAGTTCCACCACAGGCTTTACAAAGGAAGGTCTGTGAGGCAGCGACCCATTCCCACTGAGCCCTTTCTGGTGGGACCTGGTCTCACTGCAAGCAACCTCCATAGAGAAAGTGGCATCCTGTATTTGCAAAGCATTTCCAATCAGCCATATTTTCACACCCGGTAGCAAATGCCCTTGCTGACTTGGTGACTCAAGAGTCCCTGTCTGGCCCTGTTCAAGTGCAACAAAGAGGAAACCAGGCAAATTCTCAGAAGCCTTTTTTTTTTTTTTTTTTTTTTTAATTAAGAAGGCATTTAAAAATATTCACTCACACAACTCTGTGATTGTGTGGACTCTTTCTTTCTACTGGTCTGAAACCAGACTGGCCTGCCATGAGAATCACCTACAAGAAGCTGGTCCTGAAAGAACTAGCCTTGTCAAAAAGATAAGTAATAATTAGAAAAAAGAAGAAGAAATCAGTACAGAATCTATACAAACATGTTACAAAAAGAAAAATGAAGAAAGATGTAAGAAAAGCAAATGATAAGAAACAGGCACCAGAAAAATGTGGCCATCAAAGAGATAAAAATTATGACTGTGTCACATCGATTGCTATATAGAGAGAGCAAACGTGTGTGTGTGTGTGTGTGTGTGTGTGTGTGTGTGTTAAGTTGATGTAAGCCCTCAAAGCAGGGACATAAGAGCTCACAGGGAAAAAATAGCTATGATAACTGTTGCTGTTATTATCATCATTATCATCATCATCTCCTTTTTCAAATTCACAAACAGACCTTAAAATGTGTCCATAATGGTTTATGTTGCTTTTATGTGTTAACTCATCAGTCCTTACAACAGCCCTCGGAGGTAGATGCTCTCATTTTATTGAATTTAAAGAAAAAGTACCAAAGTAACTTGACCAGAGTTATGTTTTATTATTATTATTATTATTATTTTGGAGTTATGTTCTGATACAGGGAATCAAACCTGGCTTCAGTGTCCTCACTTTTAACCACTATAATGAACAGCCCAGGAACTGGAGAGTCCAGGGAGGAGGCAGAGAAAGGAAACCCACGTTGGAATAAGGACAAAAAAATAAACACAGAGGGACATATAAGAAGAACACAAAGAACAGGACTTAAAATGCAAGCAAAATGAATTGGACATGAAGAATTGACAAGAATAATGTGACATCAGTCAAATGGGATCCACAAATGTTATTCCCATATAAAGGAACCAGGTAAATAGAAAAAGAATAAATACTCAGTAGTATTTAAGAATATTTCTAGAAATGAAAAAGACTTGAATGTCTACTATGAAAGGGCATACCATGTCCCAAGAAAAATTGATGCACTAATCATCAAGTCATACTAAAATAACCAGACTTCAAAGATAAAGACTCCTGTGGGCATTCTACCCAATGGGGAACGTTGCCTGTAGAGAGGTGGAAATATGCGGACAGTAACCTTCTCCGCAGCAATGGTTGACGCATTTTCAAATCATGGAAAGAAAATGAGAGGAATCCAAGAATTTCATACATAGCAAGCATGTTGATCAGGCATAAAAGCAGAAAAAAAACCTTTCAAATATGTAAGACCAGCAACTCCATTGACCACTTATGAAAGAAACTACAAGAAGGCAAACTGTGGTCAACCAAGAAAGAGGTCAGTGGAGAAACCTTGGCAACAGGAATGGTCATGAGCATTAAATCCATACAACTATTGGACTAAGAATTAAAATGTCTGTGGAAACTATGGTTATAATGCAGAATGTAAGTTTCCTACATCACTTTAATGTAGAAATAACATATTTCACCAAGGCTCTAGAAGGAAAAAAGAAAGCAAACACTCTGGTTTTCAAACAATTTTAGAGAGCTGGAGGTCAAATGATACTTTTTGAAGCAGTCAAGGGACAATAATATAAATGTATTTAATTGTAAATAATCAGAACTATTGAATAGTTTCCCAGATATATTGTTAAGTAGAAAATATAAATTTGACAGGGCCCTTTAAGTTTTATTTGCTCCAGGGTGAGTACTGGGCAAAGAAATAACATTGCTTCTCAAGTCCTTACTCCTTGTAGCTGGAGCCCCCACTGCTTCCTCAGGCCGCCCATAAATTGCAGAACCAAGCATGACCAGGACAAAAAGATGTTCAGTATCTCCAGTTCCCCTAGCCTGGGGTTCAGTGACACCATCTGGTTGTTGGTTGGACCCAAGTCTTGAATTTTGGAGTGGTTACTGAGCCTGAGTTCTTACATTGGGCCACAGAAGTTATGATAGGCTTCAGCTTTTTGCCTATTCCTAAGCTCCTCTTGTGGTCTCATGACTCAACCTATCTTCTTTTCTCAAGGCTGAGACCCTGATTTGCTCTTTTGAGTCCCCCCACTAGGAAATGGGAGAGTATAATTAATACATTCTCAGTACCCCCAAATCTGTACAACAGCTGTGATAGATATTGTCCTATTTCACCTTCATAAAAGTCTTAAAACTCAGTGCAGAAGGTCTAAGTGGCTTGCTCAAGGTCATGCAAGTCCAGATGTACTAGTTGTCAGAGTCCTGTGACTTCTTCCATAACCCGTAAGTAAAGCTGGTTTCCTCTCTTGAAAGAGCGGCTCTAAACATTACATCCAAATGTTACCTTGTAGGCACAGATATCCATTAGGCTTCAACCAGCCATGTTATTTTTTAAAACAGTTTTATTGAGATATAATTCACATGCCATAAAATTCGTCCATTTAGAGTGTACAATTCAATGGTTTTAGTATATTTTACACAGCTTGATGTGCAACCATCAACATAATCTTAATTTGGAACATTTTCATCACTCCAAAAAGAAACTCCGCACCCATTAACAGTCACTCCCACTTCTCCCACCTTCTGTTCTAGGCCACACTAACCTGCTTTCAATCTCTATAGATTTGCCCATTCTGGGCAATGGGCAACAGCTCACATTGCAGCAGCCATGAGAAGCTACTGCGTGTTCCATTATTTCTTTGGCTGAAGATGGTTTAATGGGGGTTCCTGTCATATCAAGGAAGAGAGAGACACCTTAGTTACCTCAGAAGACAAGTGTTTATTATGGGGTCCACCCAGACTGAACCCAGAGGTGTCAGAACTTGAGGTAGTTCACAGACCAGTTTTTCCCTCTCGACTTTGGCATCTGGGCTTCTTTGGTTGTTTTCCTTCCTGAGACTCTCTGCATGGGCCCCAGTGCAAACAGCCTGAGGGGGTTCCATTTTACTCATGGGGAATAGCTTAGGAGTCCGTTCCACGGCTCCTGGACTGTCTGGGGATGCCATGTATCACCACAGTCCCTCTGTCCCCGCTGGATCTGGAGAACCACCGCGGGGTTCTGTCCTGAAGCAGCAGCCTGGACCGGTGCTGCACCCTGGGCCCAGCCCGGGATCCTCTACCCACCTGGGGAAGCCCAATGGGCGAGAAGGCTGGCAGTGGGATTCCTACCCACAGACCCGAGATTTGATGAGGAAAACATGAAAATGACTCTGGGCACGTAATTGGGTTATTGCTGCAGTTTGATCAAAAGCGCACTTTCTAGCAGCTGAGTTCAGCCTGATCCCTGCACCCAGGTCCCTCGCACACAGCCTCTGATCTGAGCTCTCCTCCTTAATCTCCTTCTCTGGCCCCCCGGCCCCCCAGATTCTTGCTCTGAGTTGTGCCCTTGGCCGTGGCACTTTTGGAGGAATGGCTCAGAAGGAGCCAGGGGTGCATTTCTTCAGACACTGACACGTGGCAGAAGTGCGCCATCGAGTCAGCTGGGGACCGTCTCCACAGAGGCTTCTAGGGGCTGACAGCTGGGCTGACCCGAGGCCTCGGGAGACCGGGACCAGGTCCAGGATTCCTCTTCACTCGCCGGCTGCGGGCTCGGGAAGCCACACTAATTAAACCAACACATAATGAGAGGGTGCGAAGGTCTCCCCAGGCCTGGAGCTGCAGCTACTTCACAGTGGCTTGACCGGTGATATTAACACATTTGATGATGGTGCGAGAGAGGACTAGTCCGGAAGGGAACTCAGAAAAATGGGATCCCTATGGGAGGGTGGGCCACGTGGGCCCTGACCAGAGGAGAGACAACCTCAGAATGCGGGACACCAGCTTCTTGGACCCGCATTGGAGCACCCGGACACTGGAGGGAGTGCCTCTTCCTTTCCCATGTTGGCAGCCTGGTGTATCCATGGCTCACGTGTGTCTATATCTGATTTAAGTCACCATCACTGAGAGGGATCTCAGCTATGAGGGAAGTTGAGCTAAGGCTGGAAAGGCATCATCCAGCCCTCAGGCTGCGGGTCTGCTGGTGACTGGCTGTCTTTCTCTCTCCCCGCCCCACCGTGGCCTCCGGAGCTTGGCCTGTGGGATGATAAGCTGATAGGCGTAAAGGAGGCAACCAAGCAAGGCGGGCGTGAGGGTTTGACTTTTAAGCTAGCAACACTTCCCTCTTCCCTCTGTGTGCCTGCACTGCTCTTGGTCATTTCCATTTGTTTCCGTTTAATCATCCCAACCACTCCTGGGTTTCATGCTTTTATTCTTATTTTACGAAGGAAGAGATTGATTGGGGTTCAGAAATGTGAAGTCACTTCTCTCCAGTCCCAGTGCTGGTCAAATCACTCATTTTTTGACGTTCAGGGGAAGCCACAGCGGATGACCTGCATGTATCTGATCGCTGTTTCTCAGTCCCTCCTCTCTACATCCCTGACCTCCCTCCCCAATCCAAGCCCTTCCCTGGGGTCGTGCATCGTGGCCCTCCAGGGACAGGGGGAGATTCCCACCCAGGCCATTCCTTGAGCTCTAAACTGGCCAGTTCCTGTTTCTTTGGGACAAAAGCGGCCCCAGGCATTGTTCTCACAGGACCCAGAATGCAGGGGGTCTCCGTGAGGGAGGACACGCAGCAGCAGTTATTCTCGGTGTCAAGGCGAGGAATTCATTTGTGAAGGCATTGGCTTCCCTGGGAAGGAAACGCACACAGAAAAGGCTCACTGCCAACAAATTCTCATCAGCAGAGGGGGAAGAAAGGCCATTTCCACTCAGCTATCCATGTGGAATGTGGGAAGGGAAGAAAGGCAAACATCCTGTCCAGGGAGCGAGCAGGGAACAGGTCTCCTGGTGTGCTGGGCTGGGCTGCAGCCACATGGCCTTTGGCTCCATTATGAGGCCTGATTTTCTTTCTGGAGAGCCCAGCCTTCATCACTAAAGGGCCTGGTGACCTGGTTTCCAGGCAGGTTCTCTGGTACTTACAGGCCACAACATGTTCTAGGATTTGGGGCCCATTCCTTCCGATATTGCTTTGGCCCTTTCCCCTCTCCGCTCCAGTGCCTGGTCCTAACCCTAACCCTAACCCTGACCGTAACCCTGGACAAGGCACAGCCAGCCCAGAAGGAGGCCGTGGCTTTCTGTGAATGAAAGTAATCTGCTTATAGACCGAGTTGGACTCTATCAGGTATCAGTCTGTGCTTTTACCCTGATGCTTCCTTTCACAGCTCTGGACTGTCACCTGACTTTTCCACTCAAGCTCAGCTGCATCGTCCAAACTAGTTTAATTATCCACAACTATTAAAAATCTAGTCGATCTAAATCAAAGCTCTGCTCACTCATATATTTCAAATCTTTGCCTCCACCTACCCCCTATAACTACACACACACATACCTCTTCTTGGCCTGGTTTGGTCTTGGAAGTCTGCAGTGGGGAAGGTCTCTCTTCCTTCCTCTGCCTCCTCTCTTATCCTGTGGCTGTTCTGTTGCCCCTTCAGGGTCTAGCCTATGGAAAGGGGGTATCTGAGAAAAAGTGCACAGAGTCTGGACGATGAGGTTACAGTCTGGAGTTAGGGCACGCTGTGCTTACCCCAATTGTGGGATGCTCTTACACATTCTTTGGAAACTCACCCCATCCCCAGGGATCTTCCATTTGCAGCGACAGGCCATGGGCAATGTTTCCACCCCTGATTCCCATTCCTCTGTTAGCTTCCCCTCTGCCCTTCTTGCCTCCCCTCAAGTTGCTGCCATTCCTCATGTAGACCTCACCTCTCCTGGCTGTAGCATTGCCTTCTTTTTTTGAGTCAGGAGTCAGCCTCTGCCTTTGCCCTAATTCCAAGAGACATGAATCAAGCTCCCCTTTAGAGCTGTTTCCATGAGGACATCCTCCCTTGCCTCCTCACTCATCCTCCACTCACCATTGGACCGCCTCTGACCCAGACTGACACCTCATCGCTCAAGAGAAATCCTTCCTACCAGCCTCTTCACTTTCTGAGCGCCAAACTGGTTTGGCCAGTATCCTACCCATCACCTCCTCCAGGCTAAGAAAAAGACAAGGCGTATTTTGCTACAGGATCCAATGCCTCCCTCAGAGGGCGGGTCTGAGCATCTATTGTTCTTTGTTTGAGGTGCCTCAGGCAATACTCAAAGATGGAAAAAGTCCTGTTTAACAGCTGGTTAGACAAGCAAACACCCAGTCAGACTCTGTGTCACCTGCAATGTCAGCCTTCGATTTCCAGTCTGAAGGGCTGGCAGGCCACCTGAGCCTCTCCCAGGTGGAATTCCTGGCCTAATCCACAGCTTGTCTCTGCTTCCTGGGTCCCTAAAACTTCACTGTGGGAGAAGAGGCAAAATGGGGTTGAAATGCTTCTAAATCAATGTAGCCCAGCCTTCTCTGGCCAGAAAACTAATCAAGGGCACCTCAGTTTGGGGAATGTGAAATTTGGAGAGGAAGATGGAAGGTAGCGCTCTGCATTCACTCTCTTATGTGCTGGATTAGCTTTGGCTGAACCAGTGATCAGCTGGGGAACCTTGCAAAAATCACTGAGGCCCCTGGTCTCAGGGGCTTTGCCTGCAAAACAGAGTTGGGTGGTTAAGGGCCCTTTCAGCAACAAAACAGACAAGAGTGGGAAGTGCACCTTGTCACAGGATTGCTTCAGTGTGTCATGGGCCCAATGGGTGCTGGCAACTAACACAGGCTGGACAGCCATCTCTCAGCAGGTCTGATGGTACCACTGAGCCCCTGTTTACTCTTCCCCGACCATTCCCATGTTGCTATGGCCACCATCACTCACGCAGGGCCTGGCCCCAGACTCCAGGCATGACCCTGACTTCTCCCAGCAAGTCCTGCAAAGTCCCATGGGTTCTGCCTCCAAAATTTGTTTTGGATCAGTGGGCAGTTTTTGATTTGCCCAGAAAAGACTCGTGTCATCTCTTGTCCTTTCATCTCTCTGGAACCTTCTTTGATTGGTCCTCATCATCATATACTCTGATAGCTTCTTAATATTCCTTCATTGTACCCACTGGTGTGCTCATATATTTGTGGTATTATTCAAATAGCATCTCTCTTTTTCCCTCTGCCTACAAACCCCCCAGGGCAGAGGACTTGGTCTATTTGACTCATAATTCCCAGTGACTAACACAGAGCCTAGTACATAATAGATACTTATCAAGTCTTTAATACATAATGAGTAAAAGACGGGATGAACGGCGAGTCCCAACAGTCTCCAAGCCATCTCCCTGATCTTAGGTTCTGCTCGCTCTAGATTCCTCAATTTTCTTACCAAATCTAGGCTCCAGAATTCTGCAGGTAATAGAAAGATATGAAACCTCATAGCTCTGCCCTTCAGAATTCAGTTCCAATGTACCCATTCACCACCCTTGCCCTCATCCCAAGCCCTAGCGCAGGTTTTTGCAACCTTAGCACTGTTGGTATTTTGGCCAGGTAATTTTATTGTTGTTGAAGGGGTTGTCCTACGCATTGTAAAATGTTTAGCAGCGTTACTGGCCTCAACCCACTAGATGCCAGTAGTACCTGCTGCTATTTATAACAAAATGTCTTTAGACATTGTCAAATGTCCCCTGGGGAGCAACTGTCTTCAGTTAGGAATCATCCCTCTAGCCATATGACAAGCTTTCCCCAAATATACCAAGCTCTCTGAAGTTCCAGGCCTCCATCAGTCCTGCTCCCTCAGCCTGGGATAAGAGACTTACAGGTCCAACCCAATGCCTCTTTTTTCTGTGAACCTTCCCTCATTTCTCAGGACAAAGACCAAGGATAATAATGTCGACCATCATTATGCTTGTGAGACTCTTAGGAAGAGTGAAAAACTCAATGTCCAGGCAATGGCTTCGCAGAAGACACAAAGGCAACGAGTGTCAAATCCGTGAACCAATATTCTGTATGGTCCATGGTGGGTGCCCATGGAAAGAAACAGAGTATTCTGTTTCAGAATTCAGAGAGAATTCTGAATTCCCTCTTCAAATAGCTGGTGGATGACCTGTGAATGAAGAATTTATCTTGTGAGGTGTGAATGATCTTTCAAAACCACCACTTCTGCTGGTGGTGGTTTGGTGGGGTGAGACCTGCCTCCCCGTTGGGGGAAAAAGTTTAGGCAGAAGCACTCTTTTTCTTAAAAACTACTTGCAGGGCAGAGAGAGGTGGGAAGAAAGCCCATAACAGAGGATTCACAGTTAACACAGTTAGGGGCCAGCCGGGCTCTGTCACAGGGATCCTACGTGAGATTTTCTGGTTTCCCCAAACTCTTAAGCACACATTTAACATCTGGCAAGGACACAGGCATAATCTGAGTAAAAGGCCGACCCTTCGTGCCCTCCCCCAGGGCCTCTGTCACCCACTCCAGAGGCCTTCTCTGAAAGGCATGCCTTCACTAAATTGCATTTATTCAAATGATCTGCCTCAGAAGGATGCCAGGCTTAGCAGAAACCCTCTTGGGATTTGAACCTGCAGTTCCCTGGGGCAGAAGTATTTCAAACCTGAAGCTTAGGTCAGTGAGCCAGGCCCTGGGGAGACTGAATGCAAATTTTGTACTTGAATTTAAATCTAGGCAGAGGAAATGTGCCGCAGAAGAACCTGGTGGCCTGGGAATGCTGGAGCCCCCAACTCTGGCCCCCCAGCTGCTGGAGGGAAAAACAGTCCGCAGTGCTGCTTCTGCTTGCTGCTTCTGCCCGAGGCTGGAAGATTTTCTTCCTTCAGCAATGAATCTCTCTGCATTTAATGAGTACCTACTATGTGCACGGCACAGGCGTGATCTCATCTAATCCCGGCCAGATCATGAAGGAAAAATCATTTGGAAGCTGGGGCTCAGGCTTTATTGAGGTCACACATCCAGGCTGACATCATTGCCTTGTCCTTATTCCGCTTTAGTTTTGGTAAATCAGAATGTCATGGGCTGCAGAAACTAAAAGCATCCTCGAGTTCTTTAGTGTCCTTTCCAGGGGCAAAGGCACATGACTTAAAACCTGGGTGAGGCTGTCGGAGGGCCTGTCCCAACTGTGGACTGCGGGCTGTCAAAAACCCAGGGCTGTGACGGAGCCCCTGATACCGGCTTTCCTGTGCTGATTCTCTTGAGCAGCTCCAGACCAACCCCCGTCACGGCTTTCAAAGATCTATGTGCTGCTTGGCTGGTGCTGGGGGTAAATCTTGTCATTTTTATTTCTCAAAGCATTTGTATCAGGCACTGTGTGCGCCGGGCCCTACTTAGGCCCTGGCAGCTTTGTCTGGGAACTTGCCCAACTCCCTCCAGTGGCACATGGGCCTGGGCTGGTGGAGCCCGCCTGAGGCCAGACCCCCGGGCTAGGGGGAGTCACCTGAGCTGAATGCCTCCTGGCTGTCCAGGGTGGAGGCTTTCACCCACCAAGGCTGCCCAGGCTGCCCAGGGCACTGATGTGATCCCATCTCTGAAGGGCTGGAGCTGGGTATAGAGACCTCCAGTTCTTTCCTGCTGAGTCAGTCCAGCTGAAGGGCTGAGCCATCAGTGAGCCTTCGAGTGCTGGAAGCCAGCGCCTCTCCCGGCTGCAGGGGAGAGAGGCTCAGGAGGCCTGCACTGCCCAGACAGTGGCCACCTTCAGGGAAGGCCCGAGAAAGGTGGGCACAGGCTATGGGCTGGTCCTGAGCCAGCCCCGCATGGCATTCAAGTTCTTTCGCTTGAGAAGCAGCGTGAGGGGGCACGAAAAGATGATGTTGCCCAGAAGGTACATTTTTTTTTGGTCTCCAGATTAGATGGGAGTGGCATGGTTGAAATATGTGTCCCCTTCCAAAGTCATAGATTGAAGCCCCAAGTCCCAGTTCCCCAGCATGTGGTCTTCCTCGGAAATAGGGCCATTGCAGATGTCATCAGTTAAGAGGAGGCCATGAGGGTGGGCCCTAGTCTAAAATAACAGGTGTCCTTATAAGAAGAGACCTGTGGATACATGCAGTCAGGGAGAAGTCATGGGAAGACAAAGGTGGAGGTCAGGTGATGCTTCTACAAGTGGAGGGCCGCCAGCAACAGCCAGCACACCCCAGGGTGGGGGCACGGAATGGCTTCTCCCCCGAAGTCGTCCGATGGAACCAACTCTGCCAGCACCTCCACCTTAGGCTTGTAGCTTTCAGAACGCTGGGATAAGACTTTTCTGTTGTCGAAGCCACCCAGCGTGTGGTCCTTAGTCCCTGCAGCCCCAGTATGTCAACAAAGTGACCCAGTGAGACACACTGCTCTCCAGCAGGTGAGCTCTATGGTGGATTATCGCTCCTACTGATGTCAAGGGTGACTTGTACCCCAAACTAGGAACAATAACAGTGATAATTCCTTCATTACTTAATGCATTTTTAAAAGTGCATTTGAACATCCACTATTTACCTGGCACTGTTCTAGGTGCCAAGGATACAGCAGAGGCCAAGATAGCCCTGCAGACCCAACTGGACGAAGGGGTGAGGGAGGCAGCAAACATGAGTCCTGAGGCTGGTGCAGCAATGGAGGGAATACTCGTTCCCTGTCTACACGGTGAGCCCTAGTCACCCCTGCTTCCACCACCACGCGGGACACCTGGGCGGAGGAAATAGGCAGGTCACCCCTCACGTGCTGGACAGGTGGCTAGACTTTCTGGGGATATTTGGGGCCTGATGATGCATCCTCTGCCCGCTGGGGAAAAGCAGAAACGTCCCTGTCACTCTGGCGTCACCAGGCAAAAGGCCGCTAGACCTCTGGCTCGGATAGAAACCATTCTGTGTAGAGCCAGGCTTCCTCCCCAGAGGTCCCTGTCACCCCAGGGTCTCCCTCCCACCTGCCCAGGGAAGGTGGCTGCAGCTCTGGCCCACGGCCGGCCTCCCCGGGAGCCACCCCGGCCCCGGCTCAATCCGCCGCAGGCGCCCGTCTCCGAGCGCCACGTTCCCGTGGGAGCGCCCCCACGCGCACGGGGGAAGAAGGCAGCGCTTCCATGTACTTCCCCTGCTGACGGCTCACAATACTCCGTGAGGCTCGCTGGGTTGGTCCCTGGCCTTGTCCCAGGCGCAGAGGGTTTGGAGAGAACGAGGGGGAGGCAGTTGGCCTCGGGCCACAGGCGGCGACCTCAGCGTGCGCCCTTCTCTGCGCTGTGGTCCGACCATTGAGGACCGGGAGCCAATACTCAGCCAGCGCCTTCTGGGCCTGATGGTGGGGTGGCGGGACGCCGTTGCTACCCTGGCTTGAGGGGCCCTTTCCCAGGAAAACAAGCCAGCTGATCAAGCGGTCGAGTCGCCTGGCTGAGGCCTCACGCACCCGAGCCTTGGAACGGATGGCGCGGTCCCACCGCAGAGGCTTCTGTCCGGTTGGAAGGGCTGAGACTCCGCGGGCACAGGGTTTTCGGGAAAAGGAAGATGAAAGAGCACTGGGAGTCATAAAGAAACCACTGGAGAAAATAAGAGAGTTTAAGCCAGTTGGACCCAGGGGGCAGTGATTCAGGTTTGAGGAGGAGGAAGGAGCGGAATGAGGTTCTGTGGGAAACCCTCAACCTGGAGGCCCAGACTCCTTAGGGATCCTGTCGCCCCAATTTTAAATGCCACAAACAGGGCTCTCAAAGGGCTGGGCTGGCTACGTGGTTTGAATCGCTGAGTCAAGGGCACTTCCAGACCTCACATTTGGACTTCTTTCCAGAATTAGCTTTGTTTGCTGGGAGCCCACTTTGTCTCTCAAATGTCTACAGAGCCCTCCGTCTGTTTGATCCGCCGCCGTGTTTAAAATGCACACGCACACGCAGAAACAACTTTGAATTTTCCCTGTTCCTTGCCTTGGGAAAAAGAAAAAGAAGCTCACTCTCCAGAATCCGAGCCCTAAAGTGTCTTTAGAAAGGGCGGATACAGGCTTCCTTTGTGCAGTTCGCCAAGGGTTTGGAATGCCACGTGTGGCCGCTCTTGTTCTGTCCCCTCCTGGCAACCCTGTCCCCCCTCAAGCCCAGGAATCCGGCTCGTTTCCTGGATCTCCCATTTCACTCGCCATGTGGTGCCCCGTTCCTGTAAGTAGCATGATGCAAGCCTACTGGTCAGGGGAGGTGGCAGTCCAGGGAGGCCTCGGTGACTTCCACTAAATGATAGGACACATCCCGTCCGGGGCACCTTATCCCATGCCCAGGAGCATCCGCAGGTGGGAGTTCGTTAGTGAGCATCTTGGAGGGTCAGCTCCAGCGTGGGGTGGGTGAATAGATGAAGGAGAGTCTCTTGACCCGTGTGATGCTCTGGCTCCACGAGGTACTGTCACTTGAGAAAATTGGAGGATTGAACATGGAAGAAGGTCAAAGGACCCTCTGTGTTTTAGGAGTTTTGGCAAGAGAACTTGCTGGGGGTCTTGCTAAGCAGCTGCACCGGGTCACACTGTTCTGGTGACTGTCTTGCTGTTTATTTTGGCTTCCCCAGTGTGGCAAAGCCTCCCAGGCAAAGAGAATGCCACACACCGCCAGACGTCCCATAAAGGTGATTCCTGCCACAATTGGGGTATGTCCAACCTTAGGATAAGTGCCTTTAATCAATAAAGTAAGTACAGGTTAGTTCAGTTTCTAGTAAGAGCTCTGGTTGACAGAAGCATCGTGGGATGAGTCCTGTAAGTCCTTGGCGCTTAAAACTTCAATCTAGACACATAAAGCAAGAGCCCTTCACGTTTCTTATTTCCTGTGCAAACCTAGGCCCTACCGTCTAATAGTTTAATTCAGTCAGTGGGCATTAAGCACCTTGTATAGATTATGAATGAAGCTGTTTCCAGGCAGAGGCAAGATAACCATGGCTTGCTGCTGGGGAAAGTGTGTTTCTCCTGTGTAACTGTGCACGAGCCGCTCAGTTAGCGGGGACGGTGGCCCTGTGTAATCCAGCCTGAGCTCTTTCTTTCTTCTGCTACTGGGAGCTATGCTCACATCTGCTTGGGCCAACAGGCCTGCCCAGCACATCTGCGTTCCGGCCGGGAGAAGCAGGCCAGAGGAAAAGGAGGCAGCAGTCCTTCCTTTCAAGAGCCAACCCTGGAAACTGCACATGACTTCAGTGCACTTCCCGTTGGCCAGAACTGGGGCACAGGGTGGAAGCTAAGGCATTAAAGGCTAGAAAATGTAATAAGCTTTATTCTAGATGGACATGAGTACAATTGAAAAGCAGCCCTTCCATTACTGGCAGAGAGAGAGAAGCAGAGATTGGATGCGAGGGGACAGTTAGCAGTTTGTCTTACATGTCGGCTGCTCAACATGCTAAGTAGGTGCTGAGTCAAGAGAAACAAGATGGGGTTCACTCACAAGAGATACATTTAATTTAAAGATGTTACAATCTAGGATACTTTATGAGAAAAGTGCAGGGCAGACATTGAAATGAAGATAGAGGAAAGGAAATCCCTGCTGTCATGAAACAGCTGGAATTCAGTGGACAGGCAGTTCTGGGCAGCAGGACCAGGCTGAGCTGCTGCGTTGGGAGAAACGGTGTGTTCGGAGCGGCAGGAGTGTAGGCAGGTGTGGGTGGGTGGAGGGCTGAGCACAAAGACAGTCTGTGGGTCAGCCTGGGGTGGGCCACCCATGCTTTGCGGCCTTCTCTAGCTACAAGGGGTCTTAGTCAGGGGAAGAAGAAAACACCTCCATGAGGCTGAGGATTTCAAGGGAGGTGTCAGGGAGAGGTAGAAGGAAGCTCAAGAGACTCCAGAGACTATGGTTAAATAAAGAGATAAATGTTAGTTCTACAGATGCAAGCCCTTTGGGGGAAAGGTAACGGAGTAAGTGCTCTTGGACACCGAATTCTGATTTTCATAGATGAGTCAAGGAGAATGGCTCACAGATGCACACCCATATTGCTTCTTTCCCTGCCCCTACCCTAACTCCCAAGCACACATTTTATAGTCATTGCAACCTGTTTAAAGAGACCAACCTGGGCCTTGCTGACTTGTGTGTGGGGAAGTTTCATGTCTGGAGATGCGTCAGCTACATCTTGAGCTCCTTTGAACAAACCTAAAAACTTGATTAGATATTTCTTCCTGATCACACGCTAGACATTTATTTTAAAATTTCTAGTACAATTTTAAAATTTTAAAATCGGACATACCTTTAGATTGTTCAAAATCCAACAACATGAAAAGCAATGAGGTAAATGTTTCACTCCCATCTCTGACCCAGATCTGTTGAATTCCTACCTGCATCCCACACAGATAATCATGCAAGATGAATGTTTACAGAGTTTTCTCTCCCTGCTATAATCTTGATCAGTTATCTCTTTATTTGCCTGAAGTCTCTTAGCCATTGCTTTCCTCCCAGTCCATCTGCTACCTTCCTCAAATCCAAAGGCTCTTGTTTCTTTATTGTGTCTTTGCCAACATTCTTCTCACTTTCATTCTCACTATTTCCCCAACACATTACGTACACACACGCATTCACATTCACACAAAGCCTGGCCACCCTAACCAAAGATTACACTGCTTTTCAGAGTACTTTCCATCAAGCTCCCATCTGACAACGCCTCTAGCAGCTAGAGAAGGCCGCAGGAGAATGGGTGGCTCACCCCAGGCTGACCTGCAGACTGTCTTTGTGCTCAGACCTCTACCCACCCACACCTGCCTATACCCCTTCCACCTGAC
This sequence comes from Noctilio leporinus, assembly GCA_004026585.1. Lineage (NCBI taxonomy): Eukaryota > Metazoa > Chordata > Mammalia > Chiroptera > Noctilionidae > Noctilio > Noctilio leporinus. The sequence goes on along the minus strand of PVIW01001895.1, from coordinate 174,760 downwards.
CCTGGGGCTCCCAACATACCATTTCTCCCACCTCAGCGTCTCAGTTTAGTCCTGCTGCCCAGAATTGCCTCCTTTCGTCTCGTACTACCTGTCTACCAAATTCAGATCAAAATTTTACTCTTTCATGCCGATAGGGATTTTTTTCCCCTTTGTTCTTTATAAGTCCTTTTCAAGTCCGCCTTGTACATTTCTTATAATGTATACTAGATTACAAATTGATTTATGGCAACGTTGGAGAAATATTTGATCTAGAAACAGGGTGATTTTTTTTTTTTAAACTAACAGAAAGACCCCAGGGTCAGTTGATTTGGCTGAAGTGAGGGCCTTTCCATTCCAAGGGGTTCTAACCTGAGGGAATTGAAGCTCTCAATTCCAGGACATGCTGAAAGGCAGGAATGTTGGAGGTGCCCAGTGGTGTGCTGGAACCAGGAATTACTGGCTCCTGGGAGTGAACTGAATGAAGTTTCTCCTGACCTGATATTTGAAAGATAAGTTTTTTACTCATCATTGTCTACACTGCTTGTGATTTTATGTGCTTGTCCCGTTTACACCAATTTTCCTATGGAAATCCACCTGTCCATCATCCATCTAGCCGTCTGCCCTTCTATACATCCATACCTCCATCCTTCCAAATAATAAATATTTACTGAGCCACCCTGAAGGCCCAGGCACTACTTTGGGAATTATAGAGAGCCAGGACTGCCCTCCTGGTTAGTCCAGTTAGCAATTGTTCATCTAGTTGCCTTCTCTGGAGTTTTCTAGTTTTATTCTTTTAGGAGTTGCGGTGTCCTCTTTGTCCCCCACCTTCCCTGGTGATGTGCCCGACACTGGGAGTCCTGCACTCTGCACTGAGACTATGGCAGGGGATTCCTAGCGATTGGCCAGCACAGGGGTCACCTGACACCAGGCCGAAACCAGGCTCCGCTGAGGCAGGATGTCGGATGTCAGGCCAAAGCCCCAAGGCTGGAGGCGGGGAGCCTCCCTGGGAGATCTGCGTGCATTATTCATGGCTTGTCATTTGCAGTGGGAGAGACAGGCTGCCCTCTGACATCTCTGAAGATGTTCATGATTTATTGGAGGCATCAGAAGAAATATAAAACTAAATAGTAATATAATCCCAGGGGGGAAGGCGCGCTTCAGGATTTTACATAACATTAGAACCTCGGCAAATAGTTTCCCTGAGATAAAAACTCTGGCAAACATTCAACTGGAATGTTTGAGAAATGAAACCATTCATGTTTGGATGTCAGGAGACTTGAGTCTCATCCAGCCTTCTAAATATCAAGTTTTCAAAAATCCCCCAGTACAAAGGAACAGGAAGCCTGTAATGAAACCCCACAGCCTCCCGCAGCCGCTTCGGGTGTGGTTCGGGAGAGGGCGGGTGATTTTGAACTCTTCCTCTTTGCTCCTTTCCCCCAGCTCATCAGCACAAGTGCTCATGCTTCAATGTGTGATTCTTCCCTTTTTCAGTGTCAGGAGAGAAATACTCCTGTATCTCTGTGAGATCATACTTGTATAATTGAGGAGTAAGCTTTGTATTATTAGGAATAATAGAAAACTCAACTAAAAGAGCCCCGCACCTGAGTTGGTCTGGGTTTCCCTCAAGTATTGGGGTCCGGAGTGGGGCAGTGCGGGCTGGACACCTGCTCGGATGCTGCTGGCTCTTTAGCATCTTTCGTTTCCATCTTTCTTAGCATGGGGGTCCAGCTTCCAGCTCCCAGGCAGGAAGAAGCGGGAAAGCCAACAGCGGTCTCCTTGAGAGGCTCCGCCTCTTTATTTGGAAAGGTAAGTGCTTCCCTGGGGCTTCCAGGTCATTCTGCTTTGGCCAGAATATGGCTCTTCCCAGCTGGGAGGTAGCTGGGGAAATGGAGCATTTCGCTTTCAGCCTCTACATTAGAGGAAGGGGAGGAACTGCAACTGGGTATCAAGTGAGTCATTCTACAGCACCTGCTGCCACACTCAAAAAAACCGTCCTGGAACCCTTGGAGCACAAGAACCCAGACATGCACGCCATTTTTAATAAGCCAGTGAATTAAACCCAAAGATTAATAGCAGACCCAAGAGCAACGATGCTCCGAATACAATAGTATCTCAATAAGAATTTTCATTATGTTTGATTAAGAAGCATATTTCATAATGTTTCAGTTCGCCTCCGAGCTGGAGAGCAAAGAAGATGGTGGAAAAAGTAAAAGAGGAGCAACGCTTCTTTTTCCTGAGAAAATGGAGCTGCCACTGACTTGGGCGATAAGCCTGGGCTGAGAGAGGAACAGAGAAGCCACGTCAGGGTGGGTAGGCATAAGCCTTTGAAAAAAGGTCTAAAGCAGACTGTCATAAAAGTTCATTTCTATGCAAATCCTCCTTGGGGCTTCTGCATGCGCTCAGGGTGACCTGCGCCGTGGAACTGGAATGACCGATTTGAGCACCGAGGCACCTGCCGCCCTGCCCCGGAGTTTGCAGCCGTAGGTGCCACGCCGTCCTCCCTGCCTGCCGGTCTGTGCCACGCACTGGCTGTACTGGGTCGTGTGGCTGGGCAGCACAGCCTCCTTCTGGGATTAGACGGTTAATTCGTCACATGCAGGAACAAATGGTTAAAATATGAGTTCCCTCTGCCCCGCGTAACCAGGTCTGCTCTGCTGCCATCTTTCCTCCCTTCCACCTGCCCAGTGGGCTCAGGATGAAGCCTGGAGTTGTCTTCCTTTAGCTGGATTGGGTTTGCTGAATGAGAAGAATGGAATCCTGGGAGATGGTGTCAGATAGGCAACCAGAGAGAGTGCTCAGACATCACATGGCTGAGGAGGGGAGAACTTCAGGACGTGGGGCACGGGGCTTGGTGGGAGATGAAGAGCTGAATCCAAGATAACTGGCCTCCTGTTCGCCCATCCTGTTCAGGAAGTCCTGAACACAGTTGCTCATCAACCAGCGGTTCTTTACGTAAACCAGCATCTTAGATTTCATTTCAGTTGTGTTGGGCAGCCTGTCTCTGAGGAAATAGATGAAGAATAAGGGCAGGGAAGGAATTAAATGCTAAGCACAACCCATATGATCTAATTTTCCCAATAATCATGCGATGTAAGGAAAATCAGTTGGTGAAACTGAGGCTCAGAGAAGGCATGTACTGCCTAGCATCACACGGCTCACTGGCTGGTGAGGGGCAGGTCAGCATTTGGTCCCTGCCTGCCTGATGCTAACTAAATCCCACAAGCTCTTCCCTGGACAGCCTTTCAGAGTTCCCATCCTGCTGGCTAGTTAAGAAAACCCTGTACTTAGGATTCCCTTAGCCCGGCCTAAGCAGTGTTTGAGGGAGGGATGGGGCAGAAGTGCCCCTGGTCCCTCCGAGCAAAACCCAGGCTGGCGGCCCTTTCGGTAGCAAACACTTTATACTGACCAAATAGCTGCAGAGTTCAGCTACAGTCACTTTCCTACTTCCATCTGGAAGCTTTTCAGAGACATAATTTCATTCCAGCCAAATGTAATTAAGAATTTGATTTCATTAGAAAACAAATCGAAGGAGAGAAATAAGGTTTCTCCTCATTCCCTCCCTTTCTTTGCTCATTAACATGATATGTGCACGTGACCAGTGACCAGTTCAAGGGAGGGACCCCTCCCCGTGTCCCTTGGCCACCCTTCTTAAAAGACCTATGGCTAAAGAGGAGGTGAAAGGGAGGATAAAGGATGCAATTTCCAGGGAACTCAGCAAATAAAGCTGAGGATTAAAAAAAAATCTAATTTGGCTTCAAGATACCAGCAGAACTCAGCAGCTGCACCCCCTCTGCGGGAACGAGATGTCCACTTAATTAAAGCCTGGCCAGGCGGCGGGATGTCCCAGGGAGAGAGGCTCTGCTGGACTGGGTACTGATCAAGCCAGACCTGCTGCCAAGAGAAGCTGTGGTCAGCAGGGATCACCAGCTTGCCTTTCCAGGAAGATGGGACCCCAAAGCCAATTTGGGTCAAAAAAGGAAAAAGAGAAAAGCAAAAGAAAATCAGTAGGGTGAGAGGAAAGGATGTGTGATGTTGTGGTATTGGCCATGACCCAAATAATCTACCTCTGACCTACTCCAGCCATCTCAGGTGGTCTGATGAGAATGCTGCGGCGAGCTTTTTGTAAGCGGCAGTTCCAATGAGAAAAGGGAAGTCAAAGACTGTGAGGTCAGATTTCTGCCTGATGCTCCCTCTCACCGGAACTTCTGTTCATGGGAATGCCCCCTTTTCACAGTTTTCTGAGTTTTCCTCTTATTCTCTCCTGGAAGAAGCCCCGTATGAGTGCATATGTAAACTGAGATGCACAGAAGCTGGAAACTTTTTCCCAACGTTCCTATGTTGTCAAATGAAGGCAGAAGTTACTGAAGAAAACCAGAACGTACAAGCAAAGTTCAGATCGTAAGACTGCCATAAGTTGGGATGGAAGGGCTAAGGTTGCATTAGCTCTCACAGTGCCAGCCAGGGCTCAGGCTCTTTCCATCTTTTCACTACATCACCCCTCATGAGTGTTGACTCATGGATGCAAGAAGGCTGCTGCAGGTCCAAACATCATGTCTACACTTAATGTGGAAAGAAGGGTGGAGAGGTGGCCAGGCCTTGCCTACTGCATCTTATCAGGAAGGTATAAACCTTCCAGGAAGGCTCCTCATATTGCATTGGCCAACTGGTCACATGGCCACCCTCGTCCCAAGGGAGACTGGGAAAATAGATGTTTATCTGGGAACCTTGTTGATCTGATAAAGCTTAGAGTTCCCTTTATAGAAAAGACAGGAGGAGTGGTCGGTGGGTAGCAATGACCAGTGTCTTCTGCAGATGCTTACGCTAATGAGTAGCAGCAGAGTCTGGTAAGGAAAGTAAAACCCACTCTAGGTTTGTCAAATAGGAGGAATTTAATGCAGGGATTTGGTTGTTAGATAAGAAGGGTCAGAAGGGCCAAGAAAGAAAAAAGAGGGAAATAAGGTTAATCCAGCATTAGGAATTGTAGGAAGGAATTATCACCCTTGGGCTATACCTGCAAAAAGAAATATGATATTGCCCCCAGTTGAAGAACGCTGGACTTCTGGGCTACTGGTATACCTACTGCTACTGCCGCCTTGCAGGAAGTCACTGCGGGAGCCTAGGAGCCTGAATCACTTGGCAGTGTTGCTGCGGGGCCAGGGCCCATAAGCACCAGGCTGCCACAGCAGCTGCCACTGTTGCCCAGGAATGAGTGCCAGTAACAAAAGAGCAGGTACCTTCTCCTTCTTCCCTCCTTTCAGTCTCCTGCTGTTGGCAGAACCTAACTGGAAGCCAGCTGGTGTGGGAGTTGACCTGAGAAATGTTTGCAGACCTCCAGCCCCTCTGTGATATAGAGGGGATCACAGATGGCCAGAATATCATGAGACAGAGAAGGACATGGGCGTCCCCTCACCCCCAGCAGTGGTGTAGAGAGGTGGGATGCAGCCAGCCATTTTGTAAGGCAGTGTGGGTGTGCACGCTCCTCTGTCTGCAGTTACTGGTTGAGGAAATGGAGGGGGCAACTGAATAACCCCACTTCAAACTCTAATGTAGTGGGAAATCCAGAAATAAATCTAATAAATGCATGTCCAAAGCACTAACTTCTAGATGAGAAGATTCCTTCATTTAGTTCTGCTCTAGATGACCAGGAAATTTACATGTGAATGAGTTTTTTTAATGTCTTCCCTGGACACTATCTCATGTTTGATGCCATTTGAGAGTACAGAGAAAGGTAAGGGCCACTCCTGAAGATGGTTCAGGCCAAAGGATCTGTGTCAGTGAGCAAACACCATTAAAGAATAGTCCCACAATTCTTTAGCAAGGAGTGTGATCAGGCCATTGAAGAAGAAATTTCAGTAAGCTGGTTATGGTCACATTTCCACGCTAATGTCAGTTATGATTCTCTGTTTGAACGTAGGACTCTGTGGTTCACCCTGACAGTGAATACTTGTCCATAGGAGGGATATGCACAGATTCTAGCTGGAGACACATTAACTTTGGAAATAGTTCTGCAAGCATGAGTGAACAGCGGAGCTTGTCATCCCATGTCCAGCTATATTTAGGTACGGGGAAACCCAGGGAAGTAAGGATGAGCATAGGCATGTAGGTCAGGAACTTCAGGGGAGCAACCCCAGGGGTTCCTCTCTCTGATCTCAGCCTTTCTTAAAAGCTGAGCTGGACAATCTGAGAGGCAGGCACAGAGCCAAGGTGAAAATTGCTATGGGCTGGAACAAGGGCTCAGAGCTGCTCTTTGGGACAGGATGGGAAGCATCGGGGAGGAACTCATAATATTAACAATGACCCTTTACGTTTGGGGAACACTTTATGATTTACAATGTGCTTTTCTATATTCTTGGCAATTAGTCTGACATAGTAGTCACTCATCTTCAAGTAGGTGTTCCAATAATTTATTGTTGCATAACAAATTTTGCCTAACTTAATGCCTGTACATTAGAATGGCATATTCACATGGCTGGCAGTCTATGCTGACAGTTGACTGGGTCAAAGGTTGGTTGCCCAGATGCCTACAGGTGACCTATCCATGTGACTTGGGCTTCCCAGAACATGGAGGCTAGGTCCCAGGATGGAGCATCCCAAATGCATGAGATCCGAGAGACCATGGTGGAAGGCCAAGGCTCCATGTGGTCCATCCTCCTCAGATAGTGCCACTTCCTTTGCATCCTGGTGGTCAAGCGGGTCACTGAGGCTGACGGGAGAGAAATTAGACCGTACCTCTCAGTGGGAGAAGTAGCAGAGAATATGGGGCTGACTTTAATCTACTACAATAAGCATTATGAATCTCATTTGACATTTTTTGCCCCAAATTAACTATCTTGTAGTGATCTAATGAGTAAATGCCAGAACTGAATTGAACTAGAACATTAAGGTTTGCTGACTCTGAATCTAGTATTCTTATAAAAATTATATGTAATATATATATAATAAAAAAAAAATATATATATATATATGTATGTATGTATATATATAGTTAAGCCCACTCTTTATGCACAACACCTAATGACTTCATGGTCATTCGGAAAGTGTGGAGCTCTCTGAATAAGCTTACACCTCTCCTGGTTATCTTTCTTTTGTTGCAATGACTTTCCATGACTCTACTCAAGGCTTTTGTACAAGCCAGAGGTCAGCTATTCTAGGTCCCAGGTACAGAAGGCAAGCAGCTTTTCCTCAAATACTAAGAGTTAGAGTTGAATCCCTCCCAGGATCCTGAAAGCCAGCTACCTAACTTGGCTCCTAGAGAGACTGTGCATTAAATACAGGACTGGAGGGGCCTCTACATCTTACTAAGCAAAAAGCAGATGCCAGTGGCCTGGAGGGAGTCACCTGTGGGTCCACAGCTCAGTCAGAGATGAGACCAGGTCTGGGGCTGATCTCTAGCTACAACCCCTACAACTGCCCTTTTGAGGAGCCCAGCAGTGGGGCTTCTGACCTTCAGGGTACACTGTCCATCTCTATTTCTCCTTGGACATTTCAGCCACAGTCCCAGGTGTAGGAAATAGTAGAGAGAAGGTCAAGGGGATGAAGGATGGCAAGGGTCTCTGATGAGGGTAGATGGCAGCTTAATATTTATAAAAAGTTTTGCACTAGATAGTTTCCCTGACTCTGCAGATAATATTTGTGCTCTGTCTTTAGGGGCTCCCTGTGCTGTGCTTTTCAAAGATCAGCTCTTCTGATGTGTGGGCCTGCCACCCTTCACCCCACCCGTTTTATTCATGCATGTGTGTCTGAGTTACTCAAAATGAACATGGTAGGTGCCTTTGGTGAATTATTCTTTTTGCATTCAATAGTTTTATGAGTATATTAGTTTTTGCTTCTGCATTAAATTAGTTTACTAAATTGCTTCTGGAAAACAAACCACAACTTTTGTTTGTTTCAAAAATTCCTCTCACAACAACAAAAAAAGAGGGGATATTTAGTCTCTTTCTAGGATGGCAGCTCAGCAAATTACAGAAGAGTGGTTTGCTGTGGTTTTGGGGTTTGCTCTTCAAGTCTCTCATGGAGGCACAGATGTTGGAACATGGTGGGAGTGTGGGGTCCCTGAACACGCAAGGTGGGAGGAGGCTTTGAATGAGAAGAGGCAGGTGGCTTGCTTGGGGGAGTAGGAGGTGCTCAGAAAAACACATAAAAGGAGCAGAATTCTGTGCTGCCCCTGTTAACACAAGGACTTTGAGGTCATAGGGCAGAGGAAACATTAAAAAAAAAAAAGGAGGATTTATGCTTGTAATGATCGGAAGTTAGCTCTTTGAAACTTGAAATGGTTTGGGGCTATGCTCTTATTTATGTATTGCTTTGTATTTTTCCAGAAAGAGTTTGGAAGCTCATTTAGCTGCTCATCACCTGCTGAGAAACCAATACCTGGTTCCACTCCGAGGTCCTAATGCCATCGGTCTGGGGAATGGCCTGGACATCAGGATTTTTTTTTTTTTTTTTTAAATATTTTATTTCATTATTTTTTAGAAAGAGGGGAAGGTAAAGAGGCAGAGAGGGAGAGAGACATCAATGTATGGTTGCATTTCACCTGCCTCCAGCCACAGACCTGACTGGAGACCTGGTTTGCAAACAGGTTATGTGCCCTGGCTGGGGAATTGAACCTGCAACCTTTGGGTTCGCAGGCTGGTGCCTTAACCACTGTGCTACCAGCCAGGGCTGACATCAGGATTTTTTAAAGCCTCTCTGGTGATTCTGAAATGCAGCCAAGACTTAAAAACCACTGACCTAAGTGATGTGTAGAAATAGAGCCAGTGGGAACAACAAAAGATATGAGCACTGGATAGATGAGGAAATGAAGAGAGTGGAGAAAAGCTGGTGGGGGAAAGAGGTGAAAGCCAGGAGGGAGGCAGCACCATTAGGGTGTTGGGTCCACACAGGGGAAGTGAACAGGTTTGTCCAGAGGGGCTCCCCAGTTCCCAGTCCAGAGACTGCGGAGGAGTTCCTCTGGTGACTCACCACAGACGGTGCTTTCTGTGCAGTTTAGCAAGGACTTTCAAGGCTAGAAGGCCACCATCTGCAGTTCTGAGAGCAGGACTTCTTCCCAGGTGCCTAAGGAACTGAGTTTTAAACCCTTGCACACACAGGGCCCATTCAGGGTGTGTGTGAGATGCTGAGCCCAGAGAAGTTGACCCAACTGTGTAACGCTGGGGAAATCAGGGCTCAGATAATGACCTTGACTTGAGCAACCACCATGTTCCTCACCAAGTCCCCAGCTTGGACCATCCCATCTCAGGCTTCGAAGATGGAGTCTAGTGTGACAGAGCAGAGTAAAGCTTCCTTCTTTTGGATCATAGATCTGCCACTGCGTGACCCTGGCAATGATGCTTAGCATCATTCAGTCTCAGTTCTCTCATCTCTAAAATGGGCATACTCATGGCAATTATGATGCTATTATAATGTTTTAGGGAGTTAATGTAAATAATTTAGAATGGTGTCAGCCATTAGTAAATGCTTAAAATGTTACTTATGAATTTTTTTTCTTCTCAACTCACTGAATGAGGCCAAATTCAGGTTTTCTCCTGAATGTTCTCAAACAAACACTGATTAAAATGAAGTTTCCACTTCATAGTGACCTCTTCTGGTTTATTCAGTCTGGGGCAGGAGGACATGGGCATTGGGTTATCTGGAAACCTTGCCAATGTCTCTAAGGTGTATCCTGGGCTGAGAAGTCACTTTGGTGTCTGATTTTATTTCACTTGTTTTCATAAGAGCTTCCAGGCTCCTCTCTCAGCGACCCAGTCTCCAGGCTTGCTTTCTTTTCATACTTCTTGCTGTTTTAGTTCAGAGTAAACATGGATTATTACTTCTTTTTTTTTTTTTAATTTTATTGTTGTTGTATTATATCCATCCCCTTTTTGCTCCCCTCTGTCCCCCTCCCCACCCACCCATTCCCTCCAAAGTCAATCTTACCTGTTGTCCATGTCCATGGTTCCTTTATACTAGGTTCTTGTCTAAGCTGCTCCCCTTCCTTGCCTCTGCTTCCCCCTCCCCCTAATCCCTTTCCCCCTAACCACTGAAGGCCTATTCCTTGTATTCATATATTTGGTTCTATTTTGCTTGTTGTTAGTTTTGCTCATTATTGTCCCGTAATGGGTGAGATCCAATGGTATCTGTCCTTCACTGACTGGCTTATTTCACTAAGCATAATACTCTCCAGTTCCATCCATGTTGTTGCAAAGGGTACAAGTTCCTTCTTTCTTTCTGCTATATAGTATTTCATTGTGTAAATGTACCAAAGTTTTTTGATCCAATCATCCACTGATGGGCACTTAGGCTGTTTCCCGCACTTGGCTATTGTAAATAGTGCTGCTATGAACATAGGTGTACATAGGTTCTTATGAATTGGTGTTTCAGGATTCTTTGGGTATAGTCCAAGTAGTGGAAGTGCTGAATCAAATTATTATTACTTCTATTTAATTGTTTTTATTTTTTTAAAGCATTTATTTATTTTTTTAAAGATTTTATTTCATTATTTTTAGAAAGAGGGGAAGGGAGAGAGGCAGAGAGGGAGAAAAACATCAATGTATGGTTGCTTTTCACCTGCCTCCAGCCACAGACCTGACTGGAGACCTGGTTTGCAACCTGGTTATGTGCTCTGGCTGGAGAATCGAACCAGCGACCTTTGGGTTCCCAGGCCAGCACCTTATCCACTGTGCTACCAGCCAGGTGTTTTTTATTTTTTTAATAGTTGCTTTTCCTGAGTTTAAGAACCAATGTTCATTTTATTCTACCCAGAGATAAATAATACAAACCTTATGGTACATTTTCATCCAACATTTTATCTACATACCATGTGTTCATTAACGTGTTTTAAAATTGCAAAATTAGTTTGAAATATGCTTCTTTTACTTAATTCTACGTCACAAGCATACAGTCTCGAATGCTAGCAATTTTTGAAAGTGGAATGATTTCTCTCTCATCGTCATTCTGATGGGTCTCATGGTTATTTCCCACATTCTCAGTTACATTGGCTTCCTAGGGCTCCAGGGACAAAATGTCACAAGCTGGTGAGCTTTGGACAACAGAAATCCATTTCCTCACAGTCCTCATGGCTACAAGTCCACACTCAAGGGGTAGGCATGGCTGGTTCTGTCTGGAGGCCCTGAGGGAGGAGCTGCCCTCTCAGCTTCTGGAAGCAACCCCCAATTTCTGCTGTTCCATGGCTTGTAGATGCATCATTCTAATACCTGTCACCATCTTCACACCGTGTTCTCTCTGCATCCATGTGTGTCTCTGTGCCCAAATTTCCCTCTTCTTACAAGGTCCACCCCAATCCAGTATGGTCTCATCTTAACTTCATTATATCTGCAAAGAGCTATTTCTAAATAAGGTCACATCTGCAGGTAATGGTGGTTAGGACTTGGATGTATTGTTTTGGAGGAGACAATTCAACCAAGTGTATCCGCCACTTGTTACTCCCATTTACCTCTTTAAGGGACTGGCAAAGGCTTTGCACTTCTTGCTATGCCTAGATCTCAGCTCCCTAGTCTCCCATTTTGACATAAGTTCAGACAGGTGCTAAGAAAGCCAGGGCAAGGATAAACATGTGGCAAAAGAGTCCATTTTTGTCCTCTCTGGGCAACCACCGTCCCTGGAGCAAGCTGGGTGTCTACCTCAGGGGAGTCCAGGAGGGGCCAGCTGAGAGGTAGGGAAGGAAGCCACAGGTGGCAGCAGGAGCAGCGCTGAGGGCCCCCTGCAGCTGCTCGGCCACCTGGCTGGACAGCTGTTGTCCCTAGCACGGAGCTACGTGAGCAGAGGCCTGCCTGGCTTACTGCAGCCTCTGGGAGAGTTGCAGGATGCCAAAATGCCTGGTCAAATCTGTCAATTCTGTTGAGCAACTGTTTTAGGGGGTGGAGGAGTGGGGCTGGGGTGTGGAAGCACCAAACTGGTTGTTTATGGCGACTGCTCAGTTTAGGCAAGAGTTGTCCCAAGTGCACCCACAGTTATTGGTTCAGTTGGGATGGTCTGGTTCAGGGATAGACTTAGTGCAGCCTGAAGGCCATGGTTTTGTACAGGGAGCTCAGGATGAGCTTTCTAGGTGAAAATTTGCAATTGGCTAGATAGTAGGGAACACTAACTTGGAAGCCCCCCATAAACAAGATGTTAGCCCTTCCCAAACAAATTTCATTTTTCTCATTATTAGTTCTATATTATTAAAAAACAAACAAACAAACAAAAAACCCTTAATAGTTATCTGTTTTGAATTTTAGCCATAAAAGAATTTCTGGAAATGTGTTTTCTCTCTCGGGAAGTACCTATGTTATATAGCCTCAATTTTACCTCTAGGCCTGTAAAGTCTAAAATCTTTACTATCTAGCTCTTAACAGGAAATGTTTGCCAATCCTTGGTCGAGGCAAATAGTCTAACACATCAGCAAACATCAGAAGAACCTGCAGAACTTTTAAAAATACAGGTTTCTAGGCCCCAACCCTGGACTTTCTGATTCAGTAAGTCCGGGGTAGGGACCAATAATTTGCATTTCTAACAAGTTCCCTAATAGAATACTGCGGTGCTGCTGGTCTGGGAGCTACCCTTTGAGAACCATGGGTCTAATCAACAATCAATTAACAAACATTTGTCTAGGGGACAACATCTCATAGTGCTTCTAAGAATTGGTGATTGAATCAGAGCTGAGTCATTGCCAAATTCTGCCACTAACTCTATGATCTTGGGTATGTTGTTTATGTATCCTGGGCCTTCATTTCCCCATTTGTAAAGTGGGGATAATGAAAGTGCTAGTTGTGAAGGTTTAAATGAAGTCAAACTTACAAAGCTGTTACCACACATCAGCTATTTTTTAACGCTCTGCTTTCAGACAATTTATAATTTGGAGATGTGCAAATGAGACTTACGTTTAATGAGCAGGATTGAGTGGTAAGGGCAGTAAACAGGAAGATCAGAGGAACAATTTGGGAGGACTTCCTGTAGGAAGTGAGGTATGAACTGAGCATTCGAGAAGGATAGAAAGGTAAATAAGACAATAGATGGGAGCTTGGAGAATGAAGTTGGTATGCATTTTGCAGAGAGAGGAATTCAGAGTGCCCAGTAGAGAGGAAGAACTGCCAAGCAGCACAGGAGGCAGGGGGAACTGTGCCAGCTCCAGGGGTCCAGTGAGAATGTCGCAGCAGAAATGCAGTACGTGTGTGGGCTAGAGCCCTGGAGTCTTAGAAACTGCTCTTGGGATTCCATTAAAATGTGGGAGCTTGGGGAAGTTGAAACATCCTGTCTACGAGTATTTCTCAAACCCCAGTTCTATTTCTTGGGGCTGCTTAGTGGGCGGGCCTCATCCTCCCTTCTCAGCTCTGTTTACCCCACAAGCATTCTTGTCCTTTGGTAAGAACTGCTGCCTGGCAGAGAAACCTTGGGAAGCTTTGCTCTGTCTTCTAAGAAACAGGAAGTCATTATTTGCCCAAAGCAAACAAACTCACAAACTGCAGGGTTCACGTTCAGTCCAAATGCAGTCCCAGGAGGTGTGCGTGTGGGCTGGGGACATAGGGACCTGCGCTAAGAACCTTTCCCCTCCCCCTCCCCCCTGGCCAAACCAACAGCTGCTGTAATGTCACAGCCATGACTTGCAGGAAGCCTGAGGGAAGTCACCCACACACAATGTATAGATGCTGAGCTGGGTTTTCCTCCCCAGGCAGCAGCCATTCCCATCGGGGCCCTCCTTCCCATGCAGTCAGCAAAACTGTTGCCAGGATTCCTGGAAACGGGGGGGGGGGGGGGGGGGGTAATTAACCTTCCACGTGTCCTGTTTCTTTCCCCTACCAAGAGGGCAGACTGGAATAAGCATTTATTGGAAGCCCACTGTGTGCCTGTCTGTGCACAGTCTTGCTTGGACTCTTTCACCGAAATCTTGTGACAGCCTTGTCCAATGGGCACTATTGTCTGCGTTTCCAGGTGGGCCAAAAATGAGGCTCTGAAAGTATAGTCACTTTTCCCATGTCACCAAGTGCAGCCGCTATTGGAAATCATGTCAAGCAGATTCTCAAAGCCACTTTTAGAATCCTTGCTGATGCTCTCTCTCCCTCCCTGACTTCCTTTCAAAAGTTTTGTCTTGATTCTTCAAAAATGAGATGTATTGCTTTTCTTCAGGGTACACAGCGCGGGAGGCTAATGGCATAGCCCCTGCCCTCTTCCATGGGGCTTGTAGGAGAGGACTGGTGGCTCCTGAAGCACGTCCTGAACAGAAAGGACACTGCAAAGGACACAAATTATAAGCCGAAACAGGGTTCACGATGGACTCGATTCAGGTTTCCCGTGACACGGTGTGTGGGTGGGCAGAGGAGCTGATGAGAAGACATCTCTGCTCTCCCATGGTGTGGAGAAGGCTTGCACCCAGCCTGGGTTTGTATCAACAGCTGTGGGTTCAAAGCGCGGTGTTCTGAACTAGGTCATGCAGGGGCCACTGGAGCCAGAATGCGGAGGTTCCAGTCTTGGCTTTACCATGCAGTACATTTACTGGCCGTGTGACCTTCTTGTGCCTCAGTTGCTTGAGGACAACAAGGGTTCCAGCATCACAGAGCATAAAGGGCTTCCCAGGTGCCCCGCCCATCTGGCTGTGGGACCCAAGAGCTGCTGGGGTGCAGGCAGAGGGCAGCCTCACTGGCCAGCGTGGGGTTGGCGGGGTGACGGGCTGCCCAGACGCACACAGCTCCTCCGGCTCCAGGCCCCAAACCCGGCTCCTGACCCAAACAGATTAACGGGATGCAACCTTGATAAGGCCAAAGCTTTCTTCCTGACAGAGGTTTGGACTATCGTAGTGAAACCTCTCGGGCCAAACCCTTGAAACATTGATATCTTTTTTGCCCAATCACTCGATGAATCATTAAGGAGCCATAATCTTCAACATTCTATCGGTTTCTTCGTCCAGGCTTTAGGACGGAAAGCAGGAACCGAAACCAAGACTGGAAGGAAAACGTCCCTTTTGTACATGTCTTCTCAACTTTTGGAACCAGGCCCTCCCCAGGCAGCTTCCCCGCCTTCTTTGGGCTTGCTCTGTGCACCCAGTGACAGTGGCTCTTGACGTGGCCGTGGGCGCTGCGGGCCGGCTGAGGACTTCGGGTATCCTCTGCTGTAGGAAGGGCCTAGCAGTGGGCGCTCCCGGAACCACAGCTCTGCCTGAGAGACCACTTCTTTCCTTCTAGCTCAAGAGCTCTCAGGTTACAAATACCCATAATTATATACCAAGCTGTTTCTTTGTAATGCCCATTACCGGTCAGTCGCAGTAATGATGCTGGTGACGACTGCAATTTTTGAGTACTCCCTCCATCCCAAGCATGGTGCTAAGCACCAAAAAGTAGCAATGAGGTCTCTCTTTAGCAAGCGATGGAGGGCCCGGCGCAGCTGACACCTGCATGTACCCTCTCAGCCCTCCGTTTTCATGAACCCCAACCTGGCTGTCAGCTTCCAGCTCCTGTACCTTGGTCTGAGGGCCCCTTCTGGAAGCAGAGGCCCACTGTCCGTATGCTCAGGTTGGGTCAGCAGTGCCAGGGAGGTAATGACCTTTGCTGCCATCGCAGAGCAGCCCCAGCCAGTGGCAGAGGAGACCCAGTGGATAAATGTTCCCTGTTCCCTGGCCCTTGCTGCAGTAACTCAGAGGAGCTCCTCCGTAGGATGAATTTCCTGCTGCCCACAGTGCAACCTGTTAGATGGTGTCCCCTATACTGGCTTTCATCCCTCCCCTGCTTCTCACCCCCAGTGCCCTTCCCACGTTTCTGCAATCATCTCTCCCATGAATGACCTGCAGATAAGTCTTTGTCTTAGGGTCAGCTTCTGGGAAAAATAAACCAAGAGGGAGAAGGAGTGTATTAGCTCATGAGATTGGAAATCAGGCTTCAGGGTTGGCTTGATTCAGGGTTCAAATGGTGTCCAACCCTCAATGCTGCTGTTGGGTTTGTCCCTGGGGATGGGGTTCACGCATCTGTTTTTTAACTAGCCCTCCAGGTGTTTCTGACGCTTGCTAAGAGATGGGAAAGACTGAGTCCCTGACTGCTGTGGACCCCCACGTGGACCCCCACTAGGACCAGCTGTCCTAGCATTTTCCCAGTGGCCCTCAGGCTCACATCATCACAACACCTCAGCTGGGCGAATGGGGTGGGGATGGGGGGCTGGGCGGTATCAGTTCCCTGATAATGTAAAACCCTGGGGAGAATTGAGTCTGACTAGTCCCAAAGGCTTACACTTGAACCCTGTGCTGTCCTTGAAGCAATACTGGTGGCCAGATGTGGTGGGTGTGGACCCCCATCCTGAGTCAGGTGTCCCACCCAGGAAGCCCCCAGGCTACGGGTGAGAATGGGAAGGCTTCCTCAAGAAGTGGGAGTCCCATCACTGAGTTGGGTGGTGAGAGGATGCTGGTTACCATCACAACTGTGAGAAATAAGGTAGCAAGTGACTCTCATACTAGGCTAAGCTACAGTGGAACTGCTAGGCCAAACCCGAAGTAAATCAGCAAGTTTGAGTTAACAGGATTAACCGAGTGAGGACTTGACTAAACTTGTTTTGGGTCTCTGAGAACAAAGGAAAGGAGGGATGGCCCACACTGTGGTTTAAACTGCCCAATTATCTCTTTAGACATAAAGAGATTGTGACTCCGAAGTACTCAGCCAATAAGGAAACGGGGGAGGGACTGCTTGCATCTGGATAAATTCCTCCGTCTCTCCCACTTCCGCGTGCCTGCCCACCAGATACCACCAGCAGGCACGCGCTCTTGCAAGAACGTAAACAAACGCCTCACTTTCACTCCTGGCCTCCTTGTCCATTTGTTTTATGGACTGGAAGAGCCTATTTCACACACAACGAGAGCCACCCATATTTGTGCCTTGCATTTTTCCTCGCCCAAGGTTTTCTTCCCAGTTCCAGGGAGGATCTGGAGGCTGAGAGCAATTATTCATCCAAGGTCACCCAGCTGGAAAGGGGCAGAATGACCTGGGCACCCTGATGTAGCTGTTTCTAATGCTATTTACTGATGCCGACTTGAATGTATGTTTACTCAAAGTGTATGAACTCACTTTCATTCCCCATTCCTTTGATTTAGGGCCAATGCCTTGTTTTCAGGTGTTGGCTTTGCTAATTCCGGATTTTCCTCATCCTTCCCGAGCAGACCATTCCCATGACACCTTGTTTATAATTCTAACTTCAGTGTCTTCAAGGGGAGAGCTGAACACGCTTGGTAAGCAATCTGGTGACGGCATGCTTTTAGATTTTCGTGCACCCCCTCCTTGATCTTTTACATTTGTCTCCTCCATTGCTAATTGGACAGTAATCTTTTCTGGAAACTTGCCTTCATTGAGCTTTTGCAAAGCAATCAACTTAATTTTCACAGAAACAAAAGTTCTCTTCCATGTTTCGTTTTGCCAGTTTACAGGCTAGTTAATTAAATGACTCGATCACAGTGACACAGGCAGCTGGCAGCCCTAGGTTTGGGAGCGCACGTAGCTGACTGTTGGCACAAGGCTAGGCTGGAAGAAGACAGAATGGCATTTTAGAGGGGCTCAGCCTGCTGTGGGCTGCAGAGGAAGGGTTTGCAGGGAGGACGGAGCATTGCCATTGGGGCCAGTTGCTTGGAGGAAGCTGCTGGAGAGCACGTCTCTGAGCACCTGGAACACAGTGGAAGGTGTTTAAAGGGCAGGCGTGGCAAGGTGAGCTGTAGAACATTGTTTCTGAGGTGTCAGAAATGACAGAACCAGTCTTCGATCACCCGTAAGGTCAGGGGAATGACTTGTCCTAAATGTGATAAGTAACTTCAATGTGAGTCTAGAACTCAGGGTGGGGAAGTCAACCCCTTCCCCACCACCAAACTCCAGAACCACCTGTCCCTACGACCCTCTCAGGAGGTCTCTGAATGGGTACTCATTGGACATCCAGTTACGTATACGGGCAGACACAGGTTTTTTGGAGGGGGAGGGGCATGGCTGCCTGTGTGTTTTTGTGCAAATTAGAGAAAGGTACTTCCTTTGGATAGATGAATTAGGAAAAGGGGCCCTCTCTGGATACATAAGCCCCCTTTTCCTGGCCAGCACAGCCCCTTGGCAGGCAGAAGGCTTGGCCAGTTGAGCAAGGGCTCAGTCGGTGCGCCCTTCCTCCCCACACTCAGGTGCCTTGGGACACAGCTGTGTGTGGCTCGAGGCAGCCTTTAGAGTGTCGAATCCCCCGGCTCCCCTCAGTTCTAGGCCTAGAGACGGTGTAGCAGAGAGGCAGTGCTTTTCTACAGGTGCAGTACCCGCCAGCAGAGGCGGCAGCATCCCTGAGAACTTGCCGGAGATGCAGACTCATGGGCCATGCTCCAGACCTGCTGCTTCACAATCTTTGGGGTTGAGGTCCAGGCGTCTGTTTTGTAACCAGCCCTCCTGCTGTTCCTGATGCTGGCTAAAGACGGGAAAGACTGGGCCCCTGACGGCTGCGGGCCCCCACAGCTACTCCTACTTCCAGCTGTTGGGCACAGCCAGCCTGCCCTCCGCAGCTGCAGACTTCAGTCCACCCAGGCCGGCTTCCCCTGGCCGCTGGGAGCTCCCACTTGTGCCGGGCAGGACTTGCGAACACCAGCACGGGACTTGCTTTCACAAGCACACCCCTGCATTTCTCATGACATTTTTCTTCGTGGGAATGAGGAAAACTATTCACTTCCTGGAGCACAGGAGTTCTGCCAAGTCCTCGGCAGAGCTGGGCCTCCTGTCCAGTGGATTGAATGGCCCTCAGAATTGTGTCCAGAGGAGGTGAAAGCTGCGGTGAGAGGGTTTGGGGGTGCGGGGCAGCAAACTCCCACGCCCAGGCAATCTCGTCCTGCAATCATTAACCGTGAACCCAGGCAGAGGCTTGGAGGGTGCCCCGCCACTCATCCCCTCCGGAGAAAATAGTTTCCTTCTTTTCTTTCTTTCTTTCATTTTTAAAAAAGATCTTAGTTATTATTTTTAGAGAAAGAGGAAAGGAGAGAGGGGGAGAGACATCCATGTATGGTTGCCTTTCACCTGCCTCCAGCTACGGACCTGGCTGGAGACCTGGCTTGCAACCTGGTTATGTGACCTGGCTGGGAACCGAACCAATGACCTTTGGGTTCACAGGCCAGCGCCTTATCCACTGTGCTGCCAGCCAGAGCTAGTTTCCTCATTTTCTATGCTCCATCTGATGTCCTTATGAGCCTGAGATCATTGCTCCCACCCAACCCCACCCCTCTGGAGCAGGGAGAAAGCATATCTGTTGGTCTCCAGTTTCTCTACCTTGCATATTTGAAAGTCTCTATCTGGTAAAATATCCTTGGCATGCTTCTCTCTAAGATGGCATCTGGCCACAGGAAAAACTGATCCTATTAGCCCACTGTTAGTGGATCCTGATGAGGGCATTTTGCAGGCATAATAATGCCTCCCAGAGTCAGAGAAACCACTGCTGGCATTTAGAACACCAGAAGTCTATGTGAAAAACTCAGTCTAGTGGTGCACATTTTGGTATTTAAAGCAAGAAGAATTAGAAGTGCAAAAAGCAAAGCAAAGCAAAACAAAAACCTTTACAAGTGAAAAGGGGAAGAATTAGGCCAGCTTTCTCCTCCTTTCTCCCCCGTGAAAGAAAGTTTGAAAGGGGCTGATTACCTTGCAGAAACCAAGCAAATCTTCCACCCTCCCAGCCCACATATCCTCAGAGGGTTCCCGCTGAGAATAGGGTGGGGGCGTGGGGAGGAGGGACCGGTGGCAGGCGGCTGCCAGGGAGCACTGCATCCTGTGCTGAAGAGAGAGAGGGCTTTGTAATCAGAGAGCCAGCATTCAATTGCCACCCCCATTTACTTGCTGTGTGACCTTGGGTGAATTTCTTAACTTCTCTGAGCTCATCAGTCAAATTGCTGCACGGCAATATCAAATAGGCATGTGATATAGAGTAGGTGTAGGAATTAATTAGGACGATTTAACCCTTCAAGTGTTAGTCCTTTACCCATCACTTGCCTCTAAATCATTCTTTATGGTGATGTGTGGCGAAGTCCCAGGGAAGGACGGCTGAAGCCTGGTGCTCACAGACACCGAGGCCAAAACTCAAGCTTTCACATGTTTCCAGCAGCATGAAGTGAGTTGTTTAGTTTCTCGAAGCCTCAGTTTCTTCCTCTGTAAGAGACGGATCATCACAGTTTTTAGCATGAGTGGTTATTGAGAGTGTTAAGCAAGATGGTACGGAGAGAGCTGTGCAAGTGTGCAGGGCCTTGACTGACACGCATGGTGTGGAAACTGCTGTGCTTTTAGTTGGGAACCACTGCATGGGGCTGCAGCAACCTTCTGCTACAGGAGGCCAGAAGCAGAGGAGGACATGTCTGTCTCACCCCTGAACCCAGCAGCCCTGGGCCTTGTTTAATAATATTGGCAGGTGTTCCAGTATCACAGGAAACGCTGTTAGCCTGGGAGGGGAAAAATCCTTGGAATTCTATGTATTGTGTCCACTATCTGGGAAGAAAAATCCTTTACTTCCCAAAGCCAAGAAAGGCATCCCAAGGCCCTAAAGGTGGGAAAGAGCCCATAGTGCCTCAAGGAAGAAGCCCATTAATGCCTTTAGATATCCATGCCCCCAAGTTCTGGAAATCCAGCACCACCCTTGCAATAAGTAATTCCCACCCTCTCCTTGGTGCCCTTGGCCTTCAGGCCCTGGGCCTCAGTCCCCCAACCCCTGCCCTCTGGCCACACTAGGGCAAGCTTGCTACCCTCAGCCTGTGGCCACCTTTGTTTTTGCTCTCCCACTCGTTAATAAATTGTGTGTGCACACTAACAGGCTTGCAGATCTGGAATTCTTTACTGCATTGGCAAAAAGAACCAGGGTTTCTCCAATAACACTTCGAGCCTGGTCAGAGAGACAGAAACTCAAGCTCCTGTTTCTCATAGTGGGTGGGTGGGTGATGATCGTTGTAGAACAGGCCAGAACATGTGGGAGGGGCCCAGATATGGAGAGCCTGGGTGGGAGGCAGGAGGGCAATGGAAGGAAGGGGTAAGAAAGAAATTCCAGGTCAGGAGAGCCAGCGGCAAAGGCTGGGACGCTGCGGGCAAGGTGGGGCATGAAAGCTGTGACACTAAGGTGCATCCTGGAGCCCAATCAGTGTGGAGGAGGAAGAGGCATCCGAAGGCGAGCGAGGCACATGCTGCAGTTGGCTCTGTTTACAACTGTCCCTCAAGCCCCCACCAGGGCACCGACCACGTAGGAAACTGACAGAAGAGGTTGGGAGAGAGGAGCTCATATCCCAGGGACACTTCTGGAGGAGATGAGGTCTGGAGTGAGGAAGGAGGTGGCGCCCAGTCTTCCCTCTGCCAGGAATGTGGAGGAGGGACGCCTGGGACACATCGGGTGTCAGTGAGCTGCTGATGGGGCCCTGACTCATATCTTTCGGGAGTGAGGACAGGCGTCGGAGGTGAGCCTGAGGTGGGCTACGGCTTTGACAAAGTCAGGAGAACGGGAAGAGAAGAGCCCGCAGGAAACAGGCTGAAGCTGGGGTGTCACTGAGTGTCCTGATTGGGGTGAACCCTGAAGCTGGATCACTACCAGCATGGGGTGGGTACAGGGAAGGGGACTGAAGGGAGGGTCAGGTAAAGCCTCCAGTGCTTCTGGGTGTATGCAATGGGACCTGTCCTTGTGCTGGGAAAGAGGTGAGAAGACAGGTCGACTCCAGGAGGCTCAGGCCAGAACAGGGCTCACGGAGGTGTCATCGCACTGTGTGGGCGCAGCTTTCTTATCTTGGCCTAGAATTCCACCACTATCGCTCTAATCCAATTTTCTCATCCTTCCAGGCTTCCCTCATCTGCCCCAGGAGCCTCTCAGAGTTGAGAGTTCTCCCTCTGGAACGCCTGTCCCCTTTAGGGTGACTATTCACTCAGCAACTTGTCCTTGTGAAACGTCAGCTACTGAACACGACTGTGGTAGGCCTCACCCTCCCAGTTTCTACCGACTATAAACGTTAGTTTTGTGCAGAAGAGGGGAACATGTATTTGTGAAATGAATGCAAGAACCATTTCTATTAAGATGTTCCCTTAGAATTAAAAAATAAAATCAATTTGTAGATTCTCTTTCTGGAGAAAGGCAATGTTGCATGAGGGGGGAAACATGGGGTTTTGAGACTTGCTGTGAAATGCGTTGATGCCCCGGGGATCAGAAATACTATAACGGCAGGACTTCTCCTAGCACACGTGACAGCACATTATGAAAAGACACCTCTTGCTTCTGGATGCTGCGGCTTTACCCCAGGACAAAGAGTTTGGCAAGTAGATTTCAGCCCCTGCTTACTTCTTAGCCAGGCACCTTTGTGCAGGGCACTGCTGGAACTTGGGGCCTTGCTGAAATGCCTGTTACATCGTAGGCATTAAATAAAAGTAGCAATTACATTTATAGTTATGATTAATATGTTATTATTACTATGCATGGTACACTACATATAGCCGGATCGTTTCATTAATATTTCTTTACAGTTAAAAATTTCCTATTGTAAAGATTCAAGTCACAGGTACATAGTAGCACAGTCAGTCTTGAAGAAAAATGAAAGGGTATGGTAAATGATGCTATTAGAATTATACTTTTCTCGTTACAGAAGTAATATGAACCTGCTTTAAGGCTCCAAGCTCCCAGGGATGCTGAAATTTAAAAGACAGTACCTAGAACAGTGCCCCAGAGTAAAAGGAATGATTGTAGAAAGTCATATAAATGGATTTGATCTCTGGTTAGTGGTCTGTATTCTCCTGGTAGGGCTAAGAAAGCCAACTTGTTATCAATAAAAAAGAATAAACTCTTTATAGGAAGCTATTTTGTCTGTCACCAAACATTTTATATACCTGTCAATAATTGTAGCTGTTAAATATGACATATTGATGAATATAGAGAGATAAAAGTATGCTTTTTCTGATTAGGGTGAAAAGACTATATACTCTTTATTTTATAGATGGAAGTAATCTAACTCACAAACTTCAGCTATCTATAATCCTCTATGGGAAAGCAATAAAAGAAAGAAAATTCTGAAAGAAGCTCTTTTTCCAAGAGTCCAACCCCGCTGACTCTCCACTTCTTATCACATTCAGAAAATTAGCCCCAGGAACTGAATTCCTGGGTTGTAGCATATGCAGATGTTTAACTTAAAGTCTTTATTTAAAAAGTAACCCTAGCTGCTGGCACAGAAAACAAACAAGTACAATCTCAGGGGTTTTACACAATAGAAGGAATTTTATTCATTTATGGTCTGTTTGGAGCTGGGGTGGGGTGAGATGAGGAGTGGTGCTCCACCTAGTCATTCAGGAATCCAGGAAGATGGAAATGCTCCACCTGGAGAATGAGACATTCAAACTCACCCTGGGGGAGGACAAATAGTTTGCAGATGGGGAAGTGGAAGGTTGGAGGATCACAAGGAAAGTTTTATTGGCAAGTCAGGACAGTGGTACGGAATCATTTGTACTTGCATGCCATTGTCCAGAATTCAATCACATGACTAAAACACCTAAATGCAAAGGAAGTTGGGAAACATAGTCTGTGTAGCAAGGAAGAAAGTGAAATGGATTCAGTAAACAGCGAATGAAAACGGTGCCAGTTGTTTTCCCAAGTGACTGTACCCGTTGACACTCATGTTTAGCAGGAGATAAGAGTTTTATTGATCTAAATTTTTTCCACCAAGTACAGTTTTAACTTCTTAAGTTTTGCCACTCTAAGTGTAAATTGTTAAGTATAATGGTGGTCTTAATTTCCACTTCCCCCATCACTATTAAGGTTGAGCATCTTTTCTTATATTTATAAGCCATGTGTTTCTTCCACTTGAAAATATTTTATATATCTTGCTCAACTTTCTCATGATTAACTGTAAAAAGCATTCTTTATCTATTGTGGATACCAAGACATGATAGGTTTTTATATGTTGCAAATGTCTTCTCTGGATTTTGACTATTTAAAGTTTCATTTGCTAAAAAGAATTCTTAATTACAGTGTAAAATAATTGATCAACTTTTTTTCTGGTTAATATGTTTGGTGTTCTGTTTAAGAAATGCTTTTCTTCCTACCTCTAATCCCAGAAAGATATTCTGTGTTTTGTTTGATATTTCATATTCATTTGATGAACAGATTTCCGCCCCCTCACACAGGTAGTTGTTTTGAAAATTTCAAACCTACAGAAAAACTGCAAAATAGTGCAGCAACCCCCCATTTTTTTTCAGGTACACTCACGAACTATTAATATTTTGCCACATTTTTTTATTACTCTCTCCATATATGTCCTTATATGTATATTCACACATTATTATTATTATTAACTAAATCATTTGAGAGTAAATTACAAACTATATCCCCAAACACTTTAGCATGTCCTAAGAACAAGGCCATTCTTTTTACAAAACCATAACACAATCATCAAATCCTTGAAACTTAATGTAGATACAATACTACAATCTATCATTCAGTCTTCAGTCTCCTTCAATCTAGAACAGTTTCTGGCTTTGTTTTTCACACATTGATGTTTCTGAAGAATAGATGCCAGTTCTGGAGAATTTCCCCAATTTGGGCTTGTCTGGTATCACTCAGGTTATACCTGTTTTGGCAAGAATATCATACAAATGATATTCTCTCCTTTTGCATACATCACATTGGGAAGCAAGTGAAGTCTGGTGATAAGCTTGATTCTTGGTTAAGGTGGTGTTTACATTTATAATTAATAAGCATTTGTGGAGAGAGGGTAAGCCAGTTTTTAAGCTAAAAACACTTTTATAGTTGAATAGGGTCGACCAAATCTTTAGAAACTCAAGCCTATGCTGCTGTTGGTAAGAAGCTATAGAAAGACAAGTCGTCCTTCTCTTTAAAACTAGAAAAATAAAAGGATGTAGTTCGTCTTTTCAAAGCTGGAGAAATAAAATCCTTCTTCCCCTTTTTTTTTTTTTTTAATTTGAAGAGGAGGAAACACAGAGAGGGCAGTGAGTAAATGCAGGTGGAAATGTGCCTGCCTCTGGTGCTCACACCAGAACACACGCGAACAACGTGAACGGACTTGGCAGAGGTAGACAATGCTATACAGATATTTGTCTGATATGATGGGTACAGAAAATGGTGGATACTCGCAGCCAGGTCATTTCAATGACAGCAGGAGACCACAATTCCAGCTGACTGGTGTCTGTTAGGCTGAAGAGCTTCCACCGTCTTTCTACTTCCATACTGATTAGAAGTGCTTGAGATACATCATAACAGTGTCAGTGCAGTGTTTACGGGGGAAAATTGTGGCTGTCTCTCGCTTGTGCAAGGTGACATAATGGAATTTCCTCCCTTTGTCCTGGTGACAGGATGATGAGTGCTGTCTGGGATCCAGTTCTGGGTGCTTTGCCATTCATGGATCCTGGCTCCACTGACAAGCTGGGGAGGCGAGAGAAGGGGTGTCCCGTCGCTGGGGGGATGTGAGCCTAAACCTCCTATATGAGAGAGCACTAGAAATGACAGTCAACCTAACGGAGGGGGTGGGGGACAGACACCAAAGATGAGGCTGCAGTCTCACTGAGTCCTGTAAGGTTTCTGAGACTCTGAACCCTGAAGACTTATGCGGTGTCTCTACCAAAGTAGATGTCTAGACACAGATTCAAAATATGATTACCTCTTGTCACTCTCTCCCCTGCTCCCCCAACCCCAAATCACTCACACGGTTCATCTGTTATAAATAACATTTTATTGCAGAAAAGATTTAAGAAGCCTTAGTGTGATACATTATTAGGAGCTGGGTTGCATATTTAAGCCGAGACAAATTAAACAGTAGATATTTATGTTGGGAGAACGAAAGAGAGGAGAGACAGACACAGCGATGAAGAAAACAGTCTTTCACTTACCTTGTCACTTTTCCCAAGTCAACTAGACCTTGTTCACCGGTAGCCCAGAGAAAGACATGTGGCATTGCAGAAAAACAGACAGTAAGCTGTTTGCAAGTGCCTAGGTTCTGGTTAAGAAGTTTTTAAGGATAATTTTGTAATTATCATCTTCCACCTTGACTATTGTTTAGCCTTTTAACTGATGTCCTGACAAGACTTTGTCCACTTTCTAACTTGCTCCCAGGGTGAAATTTCAAGCACACAGACCTGGACAGACAGTTCTTTAAATGACATTTCATGACATTGACGTAAAGACACACGTAAAGACCAAACTCCTTATCGTGGTTTGTAATGATGATGGTGAAGATGATGATAGCAGCATAATACTAACATCATCCAAAAGTTATTGACTAAGGTCTGTGTGCCAGGCACTCCTTTAAGCATTAATGACATATTATGTCATTAATCTCTTGTGGCAGGCCTATGAAAGTAGCTCCTATCAGGCATTCCCACTTGCACACGAGGAAGCCGAGGCTCAGGAGATTTAAGCTACTTGCCCACAGTGACCCAGCTGGGAGCCAGCTGAGCAGTCTGACATAGGACCTACACCAACCCCATTAAGTCATGCTGTGCCACAGAGAGCCTGAACGTCTCCTGGCATTTGCACAGCATGAGTAATATTTATTGGGCGTTGAATATATATAAGGCACTGTTTTAAGGACTTTACACTTATTTACATAAACCTTACAGCAACCTTATGTATGTGGTAAATGCTATTATCATATTTGCATTTTACAGCTGGGGAAATCAAGGCACACAACTGTCTCACAGCCGGTAAGCGGCAGACCAGGTTTCACCACCAATCAGTCTGGACCTGACACCACACTCCTGCTCACCTACCACGCCAGGGTCTACACATCTGTATTAATAAAAATAAAGTGATATTAGCAAAGCCCCAGACTGGTAGGGTCCTTCAGCTGTCATTTGGCTCTGTCTCCTGAGTTGAGCTAAGTACTCCCCTAACCTCTTAAAAATGGATAACAGGCTCATGGGTGTTACAAGTTCCCCAAGGATGGTGGGAGGGGTGGGGGGGGCTGCATCTCCTTTGGTCTCCTACCCAGTGTTTCATCACGGCAGGATGCCATGGGCCGGAAACCTTTAGGTCTCTCAGCTGGGAAAATGACTATGAACAAAATAAATGAAGCTCTCTGTGAGGGTGCCTGCAGTAGGGTATTTGCCAGCATCTGTCTCCTGCCGTGAGATCATCTTTTTCTTGCCCAAAGATGTGGCTCCTGTTTTGTCACAGGTCACTCAGGTACCTGGGAGTCCAGAGCTGCCTCATTATTCAACACAGTCGCTGTTACAACCTCAAACTGCAATACATTATCGTTCAAATGAGCCAGCCACAATGGAAGGAAAAACAGGCAGCTGATTTGTGTCCTACACCCTTTCTCCAGCATTCCCTACATACCTGCAGCTGATTGGGGCAGTTGGCCATGGAGGCAGGCAGGGCAGCCTCATGGTGTTCTCATCTAAGCAAAGTGCAAACAACACGTAAACTCCCACTGTTTAGACAAGCAGGATTTTATTCACGGTTGAGAGATGTGACAATGCTCTGAATTTATCAGTCAATGGTCAATTAGAACATCTCTCTCCTTTGTTTCATATTTTTGGTTGTCTCTCCTTTTTGAAAAAAAAAAAAACACAACAGCTGATTCATTAGTGACTTTGGCTCATCTCTGCTCTTTATTTTTCTTACCTTTCATTAGAGCAGTTTCACAGTGATGCTCTTATTAATGCTCAGTAGTTTTCCAAGTAGAAATGAACTCCCATGCTCTTTTCTCTGCGTGTTCACTTATTCATGCATTCATTTATTCAGTCAACAAATATCTACTCAACAGTTACTGAATGTTTGGACAGTTTGCTGGACTCTGGGCTTGCTCTTCCCATAGCTTAAAAACTAGTAGCAGAGTTAGATATTCAACAAATAAATACTTAGCTAAATATGCTTTTGCAAACTGTGATAAGTGCACTAAAGGAAATGAAGAGCCATCGCAAGAAAAATGTTACGAGTATGCGAGGTGATGGGTGTTAATTATATTATTGTGATCATTTGCTATATATACATATATCAAATCATTATGTTATATACCTTAAATGAATACAATGTCATAAGTTAATTATACTTCAATAAAACTGAGGAAAAAAGAAAAAAAGTAAAAGAAGAGGATGCTTATATTCTTGAATGGAATTCAACTATGTTTAGAGGAATACCAATCCTCAACACCAATAAATGACACATAAATTACCTAGTGTCCTTCTCCAAATAACATTTTGCTTAGGGTATATGAGGTCTGCCTAGAAAGTATCCAGACATGTACTATGAAAGATAGAGACATTTATTGAAGAAGATACAAGGAACATTGTACATTGGACAATGACATCTCAGTCCCCTTCAGAATAGGCACCTTGAGACCTCACACAGTTCTCCCAGCATCTCTTCCACTGTTCAAAACACTCTGCAAAATCCTTTGTTGGAATCACCATCATCCTTTCTTGAAACTTATCAATGGTCTAGAATTTCTTCCCTTTCAAAGGTGATTTTTGTTTTTGGAAAAGCCAGAAGTTGCAGGGCACCAAATCCAGTTTATTGGTAGTTGTTTGAATTAAGTCAATAGCAATTGCTGCACAATGTTCATTCTGCTCTGGTAGTATAAGCTGAAGAATTAATTTTTATGCCAAGATCCTGTGTCAAAATCTGGGATACAGTAGTTTTTGGAATCCCCAGATCAGCTTCTAGTTCTCTGAACTATCAGTCACCAATCTTGGTTGATTGCAGCCTGTACACATTCAACATGCTCAGATGTTCTCCTTATTGCAGGCCTTTCAGAATGTGGGTCATTTTCAACAGATCTTAACCATCTTTGAAGTGTTTGTGCCACACTTATTTATGCTGCACTTATTACATCATCCCCAAAAGCTTTCTAAATCATCCAAATAGTTTCCAAGGAGGAACGTTCAAGTCTAATGCAAAGTTTGATGAAGATTCATTGCCCTACTCGCTCATTCATTTTGAATGCAATGCCCACACAGTACACATGCTCACTCAATGGAATCTACCACCCCACTGACTAGTACAGTGAAGTCATCATTGTTCACACATGCACATTCCAGTCCACCCTCCTTGGCTACCAGGTTACACCAATGTCATGCAAATGTTCTTGTACCTTAAAGAAAATTAATTAACTTTCAATGTGCTCTGTTTTCTGATTGAGAACTTGATTATTAGTGAAGTTCTTTGACCTCCATGATAATCTCATTAATTTTTATTTCTTTGGCTTTGAATTGCTGTTGTGTGATGTTCTGTATCTCACCAACAATGGTTAGATCCTGGGATGGCTGAATGTATAATGCAAGGAAAAAAACCTTCATATATTTATTTGACATTTAAAAAAATGTGTTTTCTATGTTGCAGACACTGTCTAATTCATCTCTCTATCCTTAGCACCTGTAACATAGAGTTTACCACTGATGGACTTAGGTACGTTTTCTTTTTAAAGATTTTATTTATTAGTCTTAGAGAGAGGGGAAAGGAGAGAGGCAGAGAGGGAGAGAAGCATCAATGTATGGTTGCCTTTCACCCGCCTCTAGCTACGGACCTAGTTGGAGACTTGGCTTACAACCTGGTTATGCACCCTGGCTGGGGAATCGAATCAGTGATCTTTGGGTTTGCAGGCTGGCACACCTTACCCACTGTGCCACCAGCCAGGGCCTTAGGTACTTTTTAATACATTGTAGTGAGTGTTATTATTTATCCACTGGACAAATATTTATTAAGCATCTGCCTTGTGGCAGTGCTGGGAACTGGAAATCTGGGAGTGAAACTGATCCCTTCTTTCAGAGCTTAAGAGGCACTGAAATATAAGGAGAAGCAATCATACCATTACGTTTTGGCAAGAAACATGCTGTAGCTTTTAAAGCTCAGTATCTTGAGAACCCAAGATGGAGGTGTAGAGAGACATGCTACATCTCCCTCCACAACCAAAAATGGATACATCTACCTCAAAGCTAGAGGCAACCAGAAATGCCAGAACATTTAGCTTCACGGCAGTCCAACAAACAAAAGATATAAAGAGGAAATACTCATCCAGACAGGTAGAAGGGGCAGAACTAGGACAGAAAAGACTTGCTTTGGTGGCAGGGTAGCTGTGGTGGGATGGCGACTAGGACTGACCAGCAAAAAATGCAGTCGCACAGCGAGGCTCACAGTTCCAGAGCTGTGGGAGGGATGGGGGATAAATCCACATTGCTTCTGACTGTAAAAAACCAGTGGGGGTTGAGGTGGGGGAAGAAACTGCCAGTCTCAGCAGAATCCACTTGTTTAGAGGCCCCCATGGTCCTGGAACATTCACAGACCCACCCACTCTGGGAACTATGGCCAGGGCAACAGTTAGAGGCACCAGTCCCATACAGGAAACAGGAGACATGCCTGGAAAAGGGGTGAGTGCTGAGTAAACTGCACTGTTCCCTCTCAAACCCCTTCCCTTTGTAGCACCACAACATGGTGAAACCAGTCACCCCACACTGACAAATACCTAAGGCTCCACCCCTCATAATGTAACAAATGTGACAGCTCTATGTAAAACACAGAGGCAGACATAGGAGTCTGTCAAGTTGAGAAGACAAAGAGTTATAGTTAAAGAAAGGGAACAAACCAAGGATCCAGTGGGTAAACTAAGTGACAAAAGAATAGCCAGCCTTCCATATGAACAGATAGCCTAACAGGCACGTAGTTTAAAATGCTGGTGATAAAGATGCTCACAGACTTGACAGATTTGCTTAAGTACAGCAAATGCAGAAGGGAAGAAGTGAAGACAAGGCTAAGCGAAATGAAGGAAAATGCACACGAAAATGATGGTGAAGGAAAGTAAAATAAGGTTCAAATCAATAATTTGGAACACAAGGAAGAAATAAAGTCAATCAGTACAGAAAGAGGAAACAAGAATTGAAAAAAATGAGGAGAGGCTTAGGAACCTCTGGAACGACTTTAAATGTGCCAACATCCAAATCATGAGGGTGCCAGAAGGAGAAGAGGAAGAGCAAGAAATCAAAAACTTATGTGAAAAAATAATGAAGGAAAACTTCCCAAATTTGTAAAGGAAATAGACATACAAATTCAGGAAGCACAGAAAGTCCCAGACAAGCTAGATCCAGATTGGACCACATCAAGACACATGTTAATAAAAATGCCAAAGATTAAAGATAAGGAGAAAATCTTAAAGGCAGCAAGAGAAAAGAAAATTGGTAGTTACAAGATAGACAGGGAGAAGTTAAGAATAATAGAGGAAAAGGTGAAATCAGAGGACTTACATGTACAATCCATGGATATGAACTAAGGGGCAGTGTGACCATGGGAGGAAATGGGGGGATTGGGTGGAGGGGAGCAAAGAAAAAAGAATTTGGGACAACTGTAACAGCATAATCAATAAAATATACTTTCAAAACAATAAGAAACTTGCTGTGATGGGAGAAGCAAAGGGGATATCAAGGGAACACTTGGACTTCAGGTGTAGGAAATGCTATGAAGAATGTGGCACCTTAGTAAAATAAAGAGTGTGGCAGTGACTAGATAAAGGGGTGCAGGAAGGGAACAGCAGGTCTGGAGGTAAGAGAAAATGCAATGCATTTTAATAATTAAAACGTTATGGTAGGAGAATGAAGAGCTGTAAGAGAGGAGGCTGCAGAAGAAAGTGTGGGTCAGGGATGACTTTCCAGGCCCTGCTAATGGTGAGCAGGGATGGGGTTAGCATCGAAGGGATTTAATGGTGGCAGGAGTGGGGCAATTAGATCTTCATGTAAGGGTGTATCCTAGAAGCTGGGAAGCTGTTGCAGGGATCCAGAGGGAGATGGGAGATGGTGCAGTGGGGATGAAAGTGCATAGATTTAAACATTTCTCAGATGGAATGCTTCAGAGGAAAACATTCGCATTCGACATTCTGTTGAATGTGAAGATTGAGGGAGAGAAAGAGAGGCAGGTGGGGAATAGCGGTAAAGATGTTAGCCTCGGACCGCACCTTGCTGTTTTCACTTCCTACAGCAACACACATAGAGCTGCTAATTTGCTGTTTTTTTCTTTTTGAATCTTCAGGGTTCCATAGTGTGGATGTGTCATAATTCATACAACTATTCTCTTCTCGATGGAAAATTATGTTGGTTCCAGTCTTTCACTATTACAAACCAGGCTGCTAGGAACCTGCGAAGTTGTGGGAATTTCTAACAGTGGAATTGTTGGGTCAGAAGGGTTAGGAGACTCCCAAAGTTGCCCAGCCCATGGTGGAAGAGCTGATGTTCAAATCCTATGGGTAGGAATTTCAACTTGGCCTTGCTGTGCCCTCCAGGCTGAGAGGCCAGGGCCTATGAACCTCAGGCTCTTCTTGTGGAGGGAGGACTGGTTCAGTGTGGTGGGTGGAAGATCTGGAGAGCTTCTTACACATATAGGTTTCTGGGCCTTCTCAGTAAAAATCTTTGCAGGCTGGGTTTGGGAACCTGAATTTAAAATTTTGTCCTTGAACTTCAGGCAGCCAATTCATCCTGATCTTAAATCCTGCATTGGAAACTACTGGTCTCTTCTTTGAGATCCCCTTCAGTTCTAAAGTCTCAGGATTCAAAACAGTCTATCAATGACCCTGCTCCTCCAGAGTGTCAGGGAGAAGGTGAGAATGGGGTGGGGGGGTGGGAGGAAGGTGGCAAGAGAAAGATTCTGAGATGTTCTAAATTAAAATGACAGCAGCTGAAGAGTGAGAAAAAGAACAGAAGTTAGCCTGTTAATAGCTACGGATTGAGCTCTGACCAAAGACTGCTCATGATCCTGTATATCCGCTGGAATTTAGAATTAATTTCCAAGGGGCTATTTCTGAGATTATGGGGGTGGGGAAGAAGAATAGACAAGAACCATAGAACCAGGAGCCTCTACTTCTAATTTACACCAGAATTTTCCAATCCTTGGCCCATAGGAACAAAAACTTCCTATGGACTGTATTTCTACCCCAGAATGGGCCCCACTTTTCCTTCTCCAATCTCTTTTGTCTACAGCTAATATAAATCCTTTCAGAACAGTTTACATCCTTCTTTCCCTTATTTGATTTATTAAAAACACATGCAAAACTCCAGGACAACAGGCATGTTTGTCTTTGCTACGTAGCCAGGCTCCTGGTGGTAGATGCCATACCCGAAGCCTGGTCTTCATCCCCTCCCCCTCCCCCTCCTCAATGCTTTCTCCCTCCCCTCCTATCCCCCCTCCCCCACCGCCCCCTTTCCCCTCCCCCTTCTCCTTCATCCTCCTCCTCCTCTTCTTTTTTCTCTTAAACTTTAGGTGAGTTTGTTTATGCATTTTTTAAAAATATTTTATTTATTATTTTTAGAGAGAGAGGAAGGGAGAGAGGAAGAGAGGTAGAGAAGCATCAATGTATGGTTACCTTTCACCTGCCTCCAGCCACAGACCCGGCTGGAGACCTGACTTGCAACCTGGTTATGCTCCATGGCTGGGAATCCAACCAATGACCTTTGGGTTCGCAGGCCAGTGCCTTAGCCATTGTACCACCAGCCAGGGCTTTCTTCTTCTTCTTTTAATAACAACAGCCTAATAAATTCTTTCTTTTAAAAATGCTTTCAGCTGTAAAACAAAAAATTATGTTTATTTCACTGCAGGGAGGGGCGACCTCTATCCACTTTAGAGGAACTTTCCTCTCTCTCTCTCTCCCATGCTGTGCTGTGACATCATGATGGATAACAGAATCCCAAATGCCCAGAATTCACTCAATCTCATGGATCAGAGGGCTGGGAGTCACACTGGGGCTAGTCCGTCTACTCTGACTACCCAGTGCGCTCATGCCTGAGCCGAACTCTTACCTGTAACAGTATCAGGCCCATGCAATGGCATGTCTGGCCCACATCATGGTCCTTTTGACCAGAAATTTCTTTGCCACGTGAGAAGAGCCCCAGGAAAGAGGAACTTTCCTCCCTTCAGCCTGGGGAGCTGCTAAATGGGGGGCTTCTATCCACGCTGTTCAAATCCGGGTCCATAGTCTGTCAGCCACACGTTGGAATCACCTGGGCATGCTTTGAGAAATCCTTACGCCTGGGCCCCACCTAGAGATTTAGGTTGAACTGGTCTAGGGCAGGGGCCAAAGCAAAGCTCCTCAAGGGACTACTAATGTGCAGCCAGCCTTGGGACCGTGTGCAAGGGCTTGTCCCCTCCCTCTTGGGGGCAAGTTGCGTTATAGCTTCCCAGGCTTCTGAGGGGCCGTCCCAGCCCAGCATGAATGTGAGCATGGCCATGGCTCAGGGGCTCTCTGAGGCAGCCAGATGACAGAATGAGGTTAACTCTGGGACTCTGGCTGTGCCCAGACCCTGTTCTTGGGGAAGGTGTGGCTTTTGCAGACCAGGGTGCCCCCTCACTAGCTCTGCGCCCACACTGCTGATGTGGCTTGCATGCAGTGTGGCCTCTGTGCCCACAGCAAACAACCCCTTTTCTCTTTACTAAATTAGGAAGTGTGTGACCAGCACTTGCATCAGTTGGCCACTGAGCAGCATGACGCACCAACACTGTTGCTCATGATTTATGACAAAAAGAAAAAAAAAAGTTTGGTGGAAAGGGAGCTTCATCCCTAGAGGGCCCTGTGAAGGAGCACTATTAATTTGGAGTCATAAACCACCCTTTTCTGGACACTCTGCCTTGACTTGTGTCACAGCTGAGGAAAGCAACAACACGGATCATAAGTGAGAATACCTGAACTCTACCTCAGTTGCTGATTATTTGGCATCTTTTAAGACCTTGGTTTCCTCACCTGTAAGACTAAGAGATGCTCCCTTTGAGCTTTTCTACTCTGGGTGTCCTACGCAGCTCTGAAGGGTAATTTCGTCAACATGGATGTTCCTTGGCTTGCCCTTCTCATTGGAAGAGAACTTGTCACACAGAGCGAAAGGACTTGGGCATTTAAACTGAGTTGCAGATACTGATTTTTATCCGAAACACGCTCAACTCAACCTTTTGCCATACGCCAACCTTCTTCCCAGTATGCCAAGCAGAGTATCTGAGAGATGATGTCTTTCAATGTGGTTCTCACTGCTGTGGAATGGGGAGTTTCACAGGCGACAAGTGCCCCAGAGCCCCAGCTGTTCAGGGGATATACCACTCTGACAGGGGCTCTGTGGAGCACTATTCCCCATTTGGAGTCAGTCTCTGTGCTTGGCAGCTGCGGGGCCTGGCTGATGAGGGGGCTGATGAGGAGGCTCCTGGAGGGGAGGGAAAGTGCCCAACTGGCCTGGACATTTGTGTTCCAGAAGCCACGGAATGGGTTTTTATAACGGGCTGGCTCTGTGCCCACTCAGCTCTCTGGCAGCTGAAGCTGGGAATTCCACACCTGTAGACTCAGCTGGCTCTGGGCTGTGCTGGGGCTGATCTTAGGTTTGCAGCAATGGGTTAGAGAGAGCCCTCATCAGACCAATGTGGAGTGTGCCTGTGATTCCCCACCTACCTTAATGCCCCAGGTTTCCCTGGTTTGGGTCCCTATGCCAATTAAAGTGCTCTAAGTGGCAGTAAACAGCCAACCCCACTTCAATGGGCTTAGACAAAGGACCTGTATTATCTTACACAACTTGAAGACCCAGATTGGATAGATAGCAAGTTTGGCTGTTTCTTAAATTAATGATGTCATTGAGGACCCATATCCTTTATGCTTTTCACCTCTGCCATCTCTGATATTAACTCTGCCATGACTCCCCATTGGTAATGTCATGACCATGGGCCGAAAGAACTGAGTCCTGCTACCTTTCTCTCCTCTGCTTCATGCCATTCTGAGGTTTCTCTGGCTGGGGGGCGGGGGGGCGGTGAGATTCAGTAAGGACAATGTGTGGTTGGCAGGCCAGTCTTCAAGCACCTGCCACTGTGATGTGCAGGTGATGTTTGCCAAACAAGTCACTGAGGGATTCCGCAGAAGAGCCAGGATAAGAGGGAGGGGTTAAGACAGCATGTGTGATGATTTCCCATAGTGGGCTCAGTGCTGCCCAGCTCCTGCAAATTCTGTTTTATTTTTTAAACACACAGACAAGAGGTCATTTGGTTCACAGACCATCCTCTGTGAGCTAGGCTGGGAAGGTGTTTTCCATCTGTTTTATAGCTGAGGAAACTGGGATTCAAAAAAACGAAGCCATTGGCTTGCTGTGCAGAAAGTTAACAACAGATTTCTTTTCACTCCTCTCCACATACCAGCTTGGCTAAGCTGATCCCTCAAAGTCACACTGGTCTTTAGTGATGGATTTGAACTCATGCACACCCAGCACGGGTTCTTACTCATTGTGTTGTACAGTGGTGTGGAGTGATGTAAAAGTGTCCCAGTGGACTGTGACCCAAGTGTGACCCAGTCTTCTCTCCTGACAGTGCTGACTGGCATCATGGAAGAGGAAACTGAGCTGTACCCACAAATAGAACTGTGGGCAGCACACAGGAGAGACCCTCAACGCCAGTTCTGGAAGCCTGTTGGTGAGCTGCCCTGTGGCTGGAGGAAATTGTACCTTTGTGTGTGTGTGTATGGCATGTGTGTGCACAAATGGGCATGGGTTGTGGTATGTACCCAATGGGACCGGCGCACCCACCTGGCTGTGTATGACGAGACTGGCCGGTTGGCCTCCCAGGTCCCCAGGCAACACTGGCTACATTCTGCAGGGCTTTGGGGCCAGCTTCTGTTGCTCTTTTAAGAAATGAAATTGCCTTCCAGATGCTTTTTTCACTTGTTTTCTTTTTTCCTCCACTTGACAGAGCTAAACTTCTCTTTGAGGGGCTCTAAAGAGGAGGGCATCATTTCACACTCCCTTGTTTAGCTTCTCCAAGTCTAAAGCCCAGGCTGGCGCAGCCACTGATTAGCAGAAATCAAAAGCAAAGCCTGGGCTTTGAGGGGGAAACTGCTGCATTAGAGAGCGCTGGTTGTTTCACAATTGTAGGGTAAGGGCCATAATATTACCCACCACCGAATGGCCATTAGATTGCAAATTATACCGGTCACTTGGCAAGACGGCTTAGCCATTCTGTAATTATGATCATAATATCCTTATAATGGTCAAGCCCAGGCACCTACAGGAGCCTGGCTGCTGAGGCACCAAATTGCTGGGCTGCATACAGTACTGATTATCCCAGC
This sequence comes from Noctilio leporinus, assembly GCA_004026585.1. Classification (NCBI taxonomy): domain Eukaryota; kingdom Metazoa; phylum Chordata; class Mammalia; order Chiroptera; family Noctilionidae; genus Noctilio; species Noctilio leporinus. Next base: position 137,814 of record PVIW01001895.1, on the reverse strand, counting down.
AGGGAGGAAGGAAGGCTGCTCCAAAGTCCTGGGTATGTGGTGTTCTGTCCTAGTTCCCGGTAGGCAACGTGAGGGACTGGCTACTGGAATTACCCCGGTGTTCCTTGTTCCTCAGGGTTCCATTCATTGAAGGTCTAGCGTTGTGTGGCTATCACAATCCTTGGCATTTCCAAGTATCTGATGCCTTGGGTCAGATGTGCCAACTGGGATGTGAATCCTGAGCTGATGAATAGAAGTGGTTTTTCCTTAGCCTTTTGCTATGGTGAATTGTGCGCCCACGTGAGTGCATATGTGCCTGTGTGTGTGCAGGCCTGTGTGTGACTAGTGATAGGGATGCTGCTGGGGATTATACAGGACACTTCCAAAGCATTGCTTGATACTCTTCTCAGTTTTTAAGTTGGGTCATGGTTCATGTCTTACGTATATGTTATACGTAGTCTTTTGCGGTACAAATGTGTAGAGAGAAATAGAGGCAAAATGGATGGAGTGATGAGTCCTTAAGTCAAACCTTGAACTGTGTCAAAGTCCCACAAGACACAGGCTCAAGATGGGGTGGCTGAGGGAAAACAGGGACTATTGACAGAGGCAGGCAGGGCAGGGTTGCCGGATAACAGCAGGACTGCAGTAGGGGGAGGCTTGATTCACTCATCAGCCTGAAGGGGAGCGGACTGAGGCTGTGGTTCTGGGTAAAGGACCCAGGATGGGTGTGGCAGTGGGGACCCGGTCACTAAATGCCCTTATTTCTCTTGAGTTTTGCCCTCCACGCTCACACCTCTTACTGGTCAAACCCAAGCAGAATCCAGAGGGCAAGGGAAGCCAGGGTGCTTACTACGAAGGTCAGAGCAGGCTAGAGGAGGGTGGAGGGGGCTTGAGAGGGAGAGTGGGCATTTACAGGGCCTCATCCACACACATTTGCTAATGGGCTAGCTGGGCATTACAAGGTTCGCACCTTCCCTGTGCTGCCTGGGAGTGAACCACTGGAGCCTCCAGACCTGCCCTTCCTTCCCTGGTTGTTTTCCTGGTTCATGGGGCCAGTGATTCCTCAGCTTTCACCCAGCTGGAGGTAATGCCCAGCCCTTTGGCTCCTGTGGCTGCGGCTTCAGGTCCTGTGGAAATGGTATGTGACAGACTCACTGTCATTGCCCAGCTGGTCAGCTGGCGCACTAAGGGCCCTGAGCACTGACCTGGTACTTGGTGGGTGCAGGGCAAATGTCTTCATCGGAGTTGGGGGTTTTGGGTGTGTGTGTGCATGTGTGTGTGTGTGTGTGTGAGGAAGCCTGATTCAGGCATGGGGGCGGGCAGGAGCCTTGGCCATGGCTTGCATGAAAGCTCTGGACTACGCTTCAGTTTCCTCTCCAATCTGGGAGAGGTGGCATCCTGCCAAATTGTGCAAGGCACTGCAGACCCCTCGCCAAGCCTCCTTCCCAGCACAGGAGAATGCAGGCTGAGAAGGGAATAAGGTTGGCATTATTTTCAATTCCCCCAGAAAAATACCATTCTCTGCCCTGTGAGCCTGTTTGCCAAATTGCTTTTAGCAAGGCTGAACTAGTGACGGGAAAAGACTCAGATGGCATTCTATAAAAGTAGAGAGAGAAATGAGAAAAGCAAATGCTTATAGCATGCCTGTTCTGTGTTAGGTGTGCTCTAAAAGCTTTAGATATGTTCTTTCATATGATCCTCATGACAGCGCATGAAGAGGGACTGAACATGCCCTTAGTTTTCAGATGAGAACACCGAGGCACAGCGAGATGAAATAACTTGCCCAATGTCACATAATCGGGAAGTGGTAGAGTTGGGATTCAAACCTGGGCAGTCTGGCTCTAGAGTTATGCTGCCTCCTTTTCCTTTTTGGCTAACTTCTCCTTAGTAGCTGCCAAGAGACAGAATGTTCCTAAGTATGAATGGAGTGTAGAGCTGGAAAAAGCTTGGGGTTCATTGAGTCCAGCCTCTGCATCCTTACAGGGGTGGGGAGGACCAAGGGCCCACGAGGTTCAGCAATCAGGTCTCTGGGGCCCTGGTCTACTGCAAGGGATTTACTTGGCAGTTCTGGAAACATTGGCAACTTAAAAGTGGTTGGCTGAGACGAGTTAGATATTCTGGCAATTTTCCTAGAGTTGTTTAGCAAGTAAATTTCTTTGAAGCAAAGTTCCTTTTATCTGAGGCAATGTGACCCCAAATCTTGTTTTCATAAACCATCTCTGACGTTCACTGCATGTGGCAAAAGCCCCGAAGGTTTGTGTGCTGCCCTTGTGCTCCCTGAATCTGACGCTGGCTCTGGCAGGGGCTTAGGGACTGTCGCTACTGTGAATAGCAGTCCAGCATCGGGTCGCGGGGCAGCCCAGGGACCAGGTGAGCTGGGTCTGCTGGGGGCACAGAGGAGAGGAGAGAGGCTCTTTCATCAATTTCCAGGGGACTCAGAGGGCACCTGAAGCATCTTTGTCTGCACAGGTCCTCAGCCCACCCGGCCAAGCTGCTGTCACAAAGAACAGAGTGTCTGGGGCCATGTGACCATGAGGAGGTTGCCCAAGCTTCCGAGGGGCTGCCAGCTTCTGAGCCGTTGATTCCATGAGCCTGGGACCCAGAGCAACAGAGAAAGGGCAGCATTCTTCCTGCGGAGGCCTGGCTTTCTTTTCTCTGGGATCAGCAGGGCTACTGTTGGCAGAGACAATTGAGGTTGTTGTCCTGGCCTGGCCCAGCGGCACCACTGCCAGATGTAGAGCTGGCTCCCGGGGCTCATCCTTGTGACACCTGCCTTCCATATCGCTGGGTCAGCGCCAGACAGGGGCTCTGTTTCTTCTCACCTCCTGGCAGCTGAGGCCTGGGACAGCAACCTCTGTCCAATCCAGGCAGCCCAGGGGCCAGGAAGAGGCCCCCTTTCTCCCACATGGCTGACATACATTAGCTACGTTAGAATTAAGATGGAGACATTCCATGTCTAAGAAGACAGTTCGGTACTAAGTTGGAGGACACTCATTTGCCCCCTTTTCCCAGACAATGCATTTAACCAGGGACTAACATGTGAATATTTTCCTTTTTCATTGTGTGAGTGAAGTGATACAGGGGCAGAGCTGTTCTCAGAGGGGAAGATTCTGCTGTCTTCAGTCCAGTGCTCAGCCATGCCTGTTTTGGGTGGGCTAAGTGTGGCCTGGACAACCTCTCCTCTTGGTAGGGGGACAAATGTTTTCTTGTGTTGCGAGTGGGGGATCTCAGGCGTAGGTTTGGTTATTAGGGGAGAAATAGAGAGAGGAAGGCTACCACAATTCTCTGTTTCAAGGCACTTTAGCCTATTGGGTGTTTAGTCGGAGAATCTTGGAATTCCTAAATCCTGTTCCAGACCAACAACCCTTCCTTAAATGATTTCCCATATCATCTGTATCAGTCAGGGTCCAGCAGAAAATGGATAGCTTACTCCAACTGAGTAATTTGAGGAGATTTTAATAAATGGATGATTTATAAAAATTGTGGATAGGGTTTAGGGATATCGGTGATAGAGTGGGTATTATCCTGGAGCTAGCAAGCCTGAAGGCCAAGGGCAGAAGCAGTGACTACATGCCAGAGAGAGCTAGCTGTAGCTCCAGGGCAGTCCCTGGCCAGATGCTTCCATCTGTGGAAGAGGGAAGCAGTCAGTCAACCAACCATGATCTGGCTAAGGGGGATTCAGATTAATCAGTCTTCTTCCTTATCCACAGTGGCCAGATCCTCCCATTGACCACACCCAACCAGTAGCCAGAGAGAGCATGTTGATGAAGCCTATCTATGCAGCTTATAAGAGTCAGTTTCCTGAGGCACAGCAGGGTGGAGAAGGGTCGAGTGTAGATTTGAAGGGGTTATAGAAAGTATCCAGCACAACATCATAATGTCAGCCGCTTTCTACTCTGTCTCTGACTCCTAGCAAATATATATACACCCCAACTTGGGGGAGGGTGATGCTGGTACTTAGTAGACAGAGGCTAGGATTGCTGCTAAACATTCTGCAACGCACAGTACAGCCCATAACAAAGACTTACCTCGAGCAACATGCCAATAGTGCCAAGGTTGAGAAACCCTGCTCTAAGTGGAGAAAGAAAGGTTTTGGTTCTGTGAAAGGGAATCAGATAGCAGGTAAAAAGAAGGATTTTTGTGTGTTTTTGTTTGTTTGGGCTTGCTTGTTCTGTTTGGGCAGGAGGAGCCTATAACCAAGCAAGTCTTTGGGGAGGATAACTCCCTACTGGGGTCCAGCTGGGCCCGCTCCTATGCTCACTGACTACCTTGGGAATCAGCTGGACTGCAGGGGCAGGCTCTTTGGGGGAACATCTCAGACCACTTGGTTGCTCTTTGAGGCTGCTGGAAATGGTACAGCAGATTCTAAAGAGCTATTTCAAGATGGTTCAGTCAGACATAGAGGTCTGGCAGAGTTCTTCCCTTTCCAAGGCTTTAGGGTTCTCGCTCCACTTTCCAGCTCAAAGCTCTTGAAATGTTAATAAGTAGAACTTTAAAAGTCCTAAAATAGTTCTCAGGATACAAAGGAAATGTCCTTGCTCAAAAAAATCAGCTGGTCTTTGTTATCTTGCTGATTAAACATGGCCTTTGGCTTTTTTTTTTTTTTTTTCCTTTTCTTTTCTCTTCCCTCCTATATCCCATTTTCTGGGCATTTCTTTGCCTGTGTGTGCCTCTGTTGGAAAGGAGGAACAGACAGAGAAGGAAAATCCATATCAGCTTCCTTCGTCAAATTGTTAACAGACCAGATTAAAAGATGAGGAAGTAATGACCACACTCATTTTAAAACACCAAGATTAACAGTCCTGGCCCAGTAACTCACTCAGGTGTTATGAGTGTCTTTCCAGTATGCCAAGGTTACAGGATTCGATCCTTGGTCAGGACACATACAAGAAGTAGCCAATAAATGCATAAATAAATGAAATGATGTTTCTCTCTTTCTCTCTCAAATTAATCAATCAATTAATAAATTTTAAAATATCAAGACTCATCATGAATTATGCTATCCTTTCACCCATCATCAAATCTTGACCGGGCTTGAGTGACTTTTAATGTTTATTAAATGTTACGCATTTTTTAAAGAAGCAATTTATTTACATTGTTTAAAAAACAAATAAAAGGGTTTAAAGAAGGGATTAATCCCCTTACCTTCACTAGTCCTCAACACCCCCCTCCCCCAAAGCAATACCCATCCAGAAATATTTTATGGTTATGCAAATCATATGCATATACATGTTTCTTTGATCTTTTCAGTCCATACAAGTAGCAGGTTGTTTTTTGTTTAGTAATGTATCTTGGAAATCTTTTTATATGAATAAAGAACTTTTTAAACAATAGTTTTATGGTATTATACGAATATATTTTAATATATTTGACAAAAGTAACTTGCTTTTAAAAGACTTCTGAACCTATTTAAAGCCAGAAAGAATCCTCAACTAAAAACAAAAACAAAAACAAAACAAACTTGTTTGAAAGCTCTGGCATGAAAGGCCACTTGCTTACATCATTCTGCAAAGCTTTCATTCTCTCATCTTCTTACTGAGATGTTCAGATTTTTTCTGCATTTGCCCCTAAATTTAAGACCTCTCTCTATCCAATGGGTGTTCAGAACCATGGAGGGCCCCAAAGGTTTGGATACTGTGTATGACTGAAACAGTGTCTATTTTATTAAATTACTGACTGTACATTATCTTTTCTTATGTTGAGCCAACCTGAGGCAGTCAAATGATATTAACACCGGAAAAGCCTGTCTTGGCTAGGGACGAGACATTGTGACTCTCTGTTCCCCAGTTTGCATTTTTAAAAACCTGGGTATTTTCCTGGAGCCTTGGCAGCTTTGAAGCTCTGTGCCCGGCAGGGCTGGCTCAGATTCTGTAGTATTTCTGTGGTACAGCCAGGACCTGTGTGAAAGATGAACATATTTTAAGTAAAGAAAGAGCTTGCTGCGTTTGGAAGCCAAAGAGAGGGCAGGCAGAAGAGCCGTCAGGGTGTACCGCGTTCTGGGGCTCCAGGGCTTTGAAATCCTTCCCAGTGTTGTCACTTGAATGTCGAACACGTTATTCTCAGTGGACACTAAAGAGAAGTACAGGTACCAGGGCTCCAGGGGGGATTCATTATTCAAGGCACAAAAATTCCTACTCCGGCCAGCAACACATTATAATTCAAATGAGCCCAGCACAATAGAGGGAAAATATGCAAGCAGATTTCTCTCTGTCGTGTTTTTTCCCCTCCTCTCTGAAGCCCTGTAATTACAGCAGGCAGGTGGAGCATCTGGGGTGTGGGGGAGTCCGCTGTATTTTTACCTTCCCAGGAACGCGACTTGCCTACCGCATCAATATATTTTATTTTTAATTAAGCGCTTGTTGCAGAATCTGAATCCCTCCGCGGAAGCCGGATTCACAACTTTTTCCCCCCTGCGGTTCCCCGAGATGCTGATGTTACTGTCTCAAATTTCTTCTCCTAAAATTTACTTTTTAAAAAGTACATTAGTGCTGGCCTTTCGTGAGCTCAGCAGCTCTGAGGTGGCCTGATGGAGGGGCCCCACCTCTTTCTTCCTCTCCTCGGTCCTGGGTCGGTTTCTGCCGGCGCCCAGCAGCGCCAGGGGCGGGGAGCGCACAGTCCCGCCAGGGATCCCCTGCGCTCCTGCCCCGACCAAGGTCACGCTGGGTGGGGACGGTGCTGTGTTCCTAAGAGGCCTCCAGTCCGGCGGCGGTGGGGGACAGGGAAAACGCAGAGGCCACGGGACAAAACGCCCTTCGCCCCGCAGCGTCCGCGCCTGGCGCTAGCTGGGGGGCTTCCCCGGCTCCCCCACCCGCAGGAGGAGGCAGGATTCGAGACCCCTGAATCAGCCAAGTGTATGGCGTGCGTGAAAAGGTGTGCGTGTGGTTGTGCGTACAAGAAAGGCCCCTTGATGTCAGCTTGTCCAGCCGGAACCGGGGTAGGCGGACCGGACGCATGGGGGGGGGGGGTGGGGGCAGGCGCTGGAGGGTCCTCACCGCTGCACACTGGCCACGGAGGCAGCCGAGCTAGGAGTCCCCGGGGCTTCAGTGGAGGGTGGCTTTTCCGGGCGGGAACTAGCGTCCCGAGACAACCTCGGCCCGAGATCCCCTCCACCGACATCTGGGCGGGGTGGGGGCTCCCCGGGTTCGGAGGGAAAAGTGAAGCGGTCCCACGCCTCTGCGCCTTCAGGCGCTCGGAGAAGCCAGGTCTCTACAGGATCCCTGCCAGCTGGCTGCCCGCGCGGGGTGCGCCTCCCCCATTCCGGCTCGATGAGCCCCAGTCCCCTTCTCCGGGAACCAGTAACTGGATGCAAATGGATTCCCAGCAATCCGCAGGGCCCTGCCCAGGCTCGCCGGCCTCACGGGGGTGGCTCCCGGTCACTGCGCAGTCACCCGCCGGCAGCTGGCATTTCTGCCTCCTAGGGGCAGTTTGAGGTGTGGTCGCGGGTGGCCCGGGACGTAGAGGGGGGCTGAAACGCAGGAGCCGAAGGGGCGTTTTTTAGGCAGGTCCAAAGAGGAAAAACTTACGTCTCGAAAATGAATACCCACTGTGGCCAAAGGAGGGACCAAACCTGTAATGAAATGGTGCCCTCTCATTGCTCCCGCAGGCACAGGCTGCCTCGGTCCACGCCTCTGGCTTCCTGGGTACCTTCTGCAGGGCCTGTACCTGTACCTGTACCGGGGGCCCAGATTTCTCAAAGGAGGGGTGGAGAAAGTTGGGAATTGTTAGTGTGAACTCAAGAAAAGCAGGCCTCCAGGGGCCAGCAGGGTACTGACAAGGCCAGGCTTTCAGTGGGGCCCCAGCTCCCTCTCCAGAGGGTGCGGATCTGTTCTTCTATGACTCAGTGAGACCCTCCCACAGTTGGTCACCCCAGGCCTAGGACTAGGCTGTGTGATTTTTCTTTTACAACTTCTATTGTATTTTTCTTTCTCATTACAAAAGTAGCGCATGCTTATTGTAGAATTAATGGGGAAAAAATGGCCAACATGCAAAAGAAAGAAAAATAAAACCCAAAGATTCTCTTATTACCTAGAGACAGAGCTTTCTTGTATATTCTGAGTATAAACACAGTTATTTTGTGGGACAACTGGCTTTTTCTTTTCAAACAACACATAGTGAATATTTTTCCATGTGAGCATGCTTCCTTCCAATGAATATAGTTTGGTAAATCGGCTTGCAGTATGTTATTTTCAGTCATCCTCTACTGGGCTGTTAGGGTGTTGCTGTGTTTTTTACTTCTGTCCACACTGTTTAGGGGTCATTCTCCTGCTGGGTCACTATGCATGTTCTTTTTTTTTTTTTTAAAGATTTTATTTATTTTTAGAGAGAGGGGAAGGGAGAGAGGCAGAGGGAGAGAGACATCAATGTAAGGTTGCGTTTCACCTGCCTCCAGCCACAGACCTGACTGGAGACCTGGTTTGCAACCTGGTTATGTGCCCTGGCTGGGGAATCGAACCTGCGACCTTTGGGTTCACAGGCCAGTGCCTTAACCACTATGCTACCAGCCAGGGCGGCATGTTCTTAATTATTTCTTTAGCATCCATTCCTTGAAACAGCTAGGTTAACTGCTCTGCATTAAAAAAAATTTTTACTACATTTTGCCAAATTGACCTTTAGAAAGGTTATGTCAATTCATACTCCCACCTGCAGAGAATGCAAAAACTCTTTTGCCAGAATTCATTGTCATCAATCATGAATATTGGTCTTCTTTTTATTCTTTTATCTTTGTCTATTTTTCAATTGGAGTATTTATCTTTTTCTTATGGGTTTGCTTTATGTATTCAATCAGTTGTTTCTCGTGTGTTTCCCCCCCTCAATTTGTCATTGCTTTTTGCATTTAGATTTACATTTAAAATTTTTGTGTAATTGAAATTCTTAATATTTTAATCAATGGCTTCTGCTTACAGTGTCATTCTAAAAGGTCCTTCCCTACCTCAAGATTTTCTAATTATTTCTCTCTATATATTTCTTTAGTCCTTCCATTGAGCTATTACACTTTTAAAGTCATATGGAATTTATTTTGGTATATGGCATTAGATAAGAATCTAAATCTTCTTCTGGCCAACTCTCCCTACCCTCATTTTTGGTTCTAAACCTTTTTGACTCCGGCATGCACCATAGCCAACTGCTAAACAAGCAGAGCAAAAGTGAAGATCAGGGGGCAGAGGTCCTATCTAATAGTGGTTCTGATCTTAAACCTGTTCCAAGGTTTTCTGATGGACCTGCCTGGGCTGAAGAGAATCAGCAGAACAACTAGGCACTGGGAGAGCTCACAGGATAGAGAGAATGGGGGCTGGGGCTCTAAGTGGGCAGCCCTCTCCCTCCTGGCTCACCCCCAGCTGAGGACTGCTACAAAGAGAAATAGTCGCTGGACGTGAGCCAGGGGCACCAGTCAGCTTAACCAAAGCACTCAATAGACACTGTGTTTTCCCCTGCAAATGAGGAAAATGACATGGTGAGAAGGCATATGCCTTGTCCAGAATCATAAATGCCAGGGGCAGAGAAAGCCAGAAGAAATGCCTCAGAAGGAGCCATTTCCCATCCTGAGGATGCCTGGAGCCCTCCCTGCCTTGATGCCTTGATGAACAAAGAGAACAGGACCACTGCTCTGGAGCTCCCGGGCGGTGGAAGCCCAGCATATTTTTGTGAGCCATGGACAATGAGTAGCCATTCAAAAGGCCAAAGCTGCCTCTTAGAAAAAGGCAAATATTTTAGGAATGCCTTGTTACTAGGCAAATGCCTGATTGCTTTTCAGGACAGTGAGACTCAGCTTGATGGTTTGTCCTTAGGGCTGCAAGCTTTGATTCTGAATTTGCTCCCATAGAACACTCGTTCTTGATTCTGGTTGCACAGTGCAGTGAGCTGTGGAGCCCTTAAGAACACAGATGCCCAGACCCCAACTTCTAAGAAGCTGAATTAAGTTGGCCTATGGAAGGGCAGGGCTGAGATGTCTGAACTGCTATAAAGCTCCTTAGTGGCTCTAAAAGGTAGCTTAAGGTTGAGAAAAACCTCCATTTTGCAATGCTGCATTATCTTTCTTTCCTGAAAACTAGCTTAGAAGACAACACTGTTTTAGCAATGTGCTTCTCAAAATTAAGGAATTATCTGAGGATCTTGTTAAAGTGCAGCTTCTGATTTAGGAGGTTTGAGATGGGGTCTGAGGGTCTGCATGTCCCAACTCCCAGATGCTGCTGCTGCTGGTCTTAGGACCACCTTTGAATAACAAGAATGTAAAATACGAAGAGTCTAGAGATGGTTCTCATAGTTCAATGAGCAAAAAAAAAAAAAAAGACCTGGGAAGCCTATTGAAAAAGCAGATTCCAGGGCAGATCTTGAGGGTCAGGGATAGGGTTTAAGACGCTGCATCTTTATCAAGTCTTCTGGTGAACTGATACATTTGGTAGTTCAAAGGCCACATTTGAAGAATGGGGTCAGTCTGTCTATGATTTTCTCAGGCATTTACCTTGTTAGCACATCCTGGAGTTAACACTTGGCTGGAAGATTAAGAAGTCAATTGACTTGGTGTTAAATTTGAGCAGAGAGGCCATTGCCTGAACTCCAGTTTAATGATTCTGAGATCCCTTAATATTTAGACCAAATCCCATTACCACAGGAGACCTACAAGTTCTTGCCTTTCTCTCTTTCTTTCTTCCTTCCTTCCTTTTCCCCTTCTTCTTCTTCTTCCTCCTCCTCTTCCTCTTCCTCTTCCTCTTCTTCTTCTTCTTCTTCTTCTTCTTCTTCTTCTTTTTCTTTATAACAAAGCCATCAGTTTAGGTTTAGGTTTTGACTTTCAACTTATTCAACCTGTTCCCTAGCCCCCTACCCCTGGACTGTGACTAATGTGATGGATCCTAAGAGAGTAAAAGCAAAAGATTTTAAAGATGTTTTTCACCCAAGGAAATACCTCAAGCAAGAAAGTGACAGGTGAAAACAAAACAAAACAAAACAGAACCAACGCTATATATAATCTGAAAGACATTAAGTGCAAGTAGTTGCCACCAGATGAATGCATTTTCTTTCTTTTGCTGAGACCACCTGTGAGGTAGGGTCATCCCAGGATCTGAAAGGAGAGTCTCTCATTTTGGTTCCTATTAGACCCACCATTTATCTAATGTACTAATTGTTCAGAGTAGATGACTCTGGGCCTTTGTTTATTTCCTGGTTCTTCTCATTTATTTCTCCATGTTTGGGTCATCTCACTGCTTATTAGCAGTTCCACCAAGAATGAACAATGGAAACGAACTCCAAGTGAGGCAGGTAACACCTGTGAATAGGCCTGCTTAGAGGTTCAAAGGGAAGAAAGAGAGAATTAATTATTATTGCAGGTCTATGGAAGTCACCTCGGTGTGCTTTCTAGGCTCACTTTTATATGGCAAATTCAAGCTTTCTAATAAAAACACAATGTCTTTTCCATAGTTCAATACCACCAGCAATAATTTGGTAGAGAAATTAGAACTTGAATAATGCTTTATTCTTTCATTCATTCAAATATACTTATTATTTTATATGCTTCTTATTCTCATGGTCATGGTAAAACTGTTGTGAGATGGGAACATAAATCTATTACCATGCATGTACGACTTTCATGTTTAAGGAAGGTTTTTTTTTTTTTTTTTTTTTTTTTTTTTTTTTTTTTTTTTTTTTTTTTTTTTTTTTTTTTTTTTTTTTTGTCTTTTTCTTCTAGCTAGTTACAATAGATTATATAACAAAACATAACTCCTATTCCCATTACTTGGTATAATAAATATCTTGGTGAAATTTTTTTCCGACTTTGATTACTCAGTCAAAACCTAAGTATCCTGCTGGGATAAGAACAATCATTTTAGTGACATTGTTCTGTGCTTTGGTTGAATTGAATAGTTACTAATCCAAGCAGAGAAGAAAGAGACAGGTAATTGGAATTGAGCAAACACACTGAGCCCCTCAAAAAAGAAAAAAAAAAGACTTATAATAAGTGTAAAATTTCTCATCAAACATCTATTTGTCTATTTTCTCCTTTCCTTACAATAGTAATTGTAGCTGTCAGAAATAACTTGAGGGTCCTGGTCTACACTAGGGGAAAATGCTACTCCTCATTCAAGTGATCTGAAAATAAATTTAAACAGATATTACCTATCAATGGTCAATGTTAGGTCAATAACTCTAATAGCTAATTTTCATTTTCTTTTAAGAAAATGTAACATCCATATCTACCTCTCACCCCTCACTGTGTAACATCACCAGATATTTTTGGATTGTCTGAGGGTAGAAAAGAAGCAAGTTGTTGACCAATTTTCATGTAATTTGCATAACTGAATAGCAAACATTTTCTTTCATTTATCTATACATCCCAAGAGATTAGGCTTCACTCCAGGTCACTGCTGGAAAGTGGCTAGGAGAGTGGGAACAATGGCCTTGACCGATAGAGTGGCTGGTACATGTAAGTTCCACAACTCTTGCTCCGGGCTGTGTCCCTGGTAAATAACACAGCACTTGGTTCTGGGGAGGTATGTGGATTGGCAGTCTAGGTTTAAACCATAGCAGGCAGCCAATGACTTTTAAAATTTATAGATTTTTAGTGCTAGCAGGGATTGCTGAGGGAATGGAGATCACTGTAAATTTCCAAGCCGGTTGCAATTGTCCCCATTTTCCTTCCGCAGAGGATCATGATTTTGATCAGGGTCTTCTCTCTCCTGTACCCTCAAGAGAGGCTGAAATGAGTCCTCTCCAGGTGTCTCCTTTCCAGGAACTGGTTCTGAAGTGGCACCAGTGTCTCAGTGATGGTCAGTGCTACATGAGGGGACGTCTTCTGGGGGATTATCTCCCCTTTTCCTGGATGCCATGCCTGACTGTGATGCTCAGAACTCCAGCAGTCATTTTCCCACCAGCATAAGGGTGAAAGGTATACTCAGGATGATAAGAATAGAGGGAAAGACAGGGAAAAACCCAGATCCTTGATAATGTCATTGAACGACTGAAGTAATCAACCCCTTAAAATTACGTAAAATTAACTGGGATAATTAATGGTTAACTTTATGTCATTAAAATGACATAAAATTGACTGGGCCAAGGGTTACCCAGATAGCTGATAAAACAATATTTCTACGTTTGTCTTTGAGGATGCTTCTCAAAGAGATTGGCGTTTGAATCTGTAGCCTGAGTAGAAAAGATCAGCCTCATCAATGTGGGTGAGCAGCATCCAATCCACTGAGGGCCTGAGTATAACAAACCGGTGGAGAAAGGGTGCATTAGCTCTCTTGCTAGAGCTGGGACAGTTGTCTTTTCATGCCCTCAGGCATTGGTGCTCCTAGTTCTTCTAACTCAGACTGGAACTATACCACCAGCTTTTCTGAGCCTTCAGCTTGCAGACATCAGGTCATGGGACTTCTCAGCCTCCATATCATGTGAGTCCATTTTTCATAATAAATCTTTATATACCTCTCTGGTTGGATCTCTTTCTGGAGAACCTTGACTAATACAAACCCCAAGTTGCCCTGCTACTTAACTTTCTCTTTTGCAGGACAGCACATTTCCTTAATACTTAAACTAGTTTGAATCAGGATTTCTGTTGCCTATGCTCCAAAGCACCTTAAACGATTAAGAGAATTTTAAGACCAAGTTCTCATTTCACAGAAGATATAACTGAGTTTGCTCAATGACATGTTATAGGTGACAAGAGAACTCAGGAGTAGGGGTTGGGGTTTTCAGCCCTGAAGTCACTTTTATTATATGTTGCCTCTCACAATTTACTCAATTATAAATTGAAGGTTGCTTAAAAGTATATTTCTGAGCTCATTGTATTGGCATTAAATGAAATTGTTTTGCCAGGGTCAAAGTCTTAAATTCTAACCCAAATTGTCCTCATTTGTACATGCTGAATCAACTGTTCACTTCCATGTACAAAGAGTGTGCTACTTGACCTGAAGAACTGAAAAACACTTTGTTTTGCATTGCTGGGGAACATTAGACTGGGAGACTTGATCAGCTGAGTGACTGTGGACAAGAAAAACAAATTATGCTTCTTTGGATCAGCCATCTGTAAGGTAAGGGAGGCCACAGGACATTGTCAAGGCCTTTGCCAAGACTTCAGCTGAAAGATTTCATGGAAACCACAAGCAGAGGATGAGGTCAAGACATTAGTGGGATAAAGGCTAGGAAGACTGGTTTATTCTTTCTATTCCTAGTGGCATTTCTTACATCAGACCATCCCCCATCTATCACACCTTCTGTTTGCCCCTTGTGTCTACCCATCCCATAGGGCCCAGATTAAGTTATATTTCCTCCACCAAGTCTTCTCTGATCACTTCAACATGCACCATTAACTGTTGCTTGGAACTCACTCACTTCCTGAACTCCTTACTCATTCATTAAGCATACCATGCTATTTTAGAATGTTTATTCTGATACCTCAGTCATTTTGTCTCTAGTTTTTATCTTTAAGGAATAGATCAGCAACCAAAAAAAAAAAAAAAAAAAAGATAAAAGATAAAAAGATAATAGACTTTAAGGACACATTGACTTGGTTTGCATCCTGCGCTGGGGTCCCTTTTTACAGAACTTTATCTTTGCTCTATCACTGTGGAGTCATTTTCTCTGGACAGTTCTGGAAAGCAACCAGGGCAGGTGTGACTAAGCACACCATATTAGTTTTTCAGTGCTGCTTAAGTGGTCATAATTTTAGTGCCTGAAAACAACACACATCTGTTGCCTTCAAGTTCTGGAGTTCAGAACTCAATTGGGTCAACAAGACTGGTATCTTCAGAAGGCTCCCGGGCAGAATCCATTTCCCCATTTCCTTGTCCCTTCTAGCTTCCAGAGGCTGCCTGTATTCCTTAGCTCACGGCCCCATATCAGTCCAAACTCTGCTTGCTTTGTCACTCTTACTCTGTCTCTGACCTTCCTACCTTTTACAAGGACCCTTGAGATTACATCAGGTCTACTCAGACAATCCAGGAGGATTTCCCCTTCTCAAGATACTTAATTACTTCCACAAAGTCCCTTTTGCCATTTGAAGGAACATAGTTACAAGGATTCGGACATGGGCATTTTTGTTTGGGGGGAAGGAACAAGGGGAAATATATTCTGCCTACCACATATTTCTGTGGATGTCAGTTCCACATCTGTAAAATGGAGACGCTGCTGTCTTCTCACAGGGTTATTGAGGTGATTGAATGAGGCAACATACATATATAAATTTCCAGGCCTGTGCCTGGCACACTGGAAGTCATCAATTCTGGTCAATGTTCTCTTCTGAGTGGTCTGTTGTGAACAAGAGGTCAGGCCCTCTGACTTCTACCTCTTTCTAACCCTGTAACTACTAGCTGGTGCTGAATCGAGTAGGAAATCAATAAATGTAATAAATAATTACCTTGATCGATGACAATGGCTTGCATATAAAAAGAGCTCTCAAGTGATTTGTTGGTTATTTGTTATTTTATTAGCAATGGGTGGGGTGGAGAACATTTGATTAAATGCTATTATTTGTCAGATACAAAATGTAAATTTGGGTTCTTCTGCTACACTTTTACACGATTACCCTAAACATTAGTGGGAGAGAGGAATTAGTTCACAATACAAGGGGGGGAAGTCTTGCTGTCATGGACTTTTCTTTTTGGTCTGGAAACTTCTTAGTTTCTTAGGGCACAGCTGACTGCTCTCTCTGCAACTGAAAAATCTCTCAAAGGGCCCAGTCCAGTTAGGTTGCACAAAGCCAGTCTTATTATTTGAGAGCACACAATGCCCCCTCACATGGGGCACAGAGAGGAAGGAATTTTTTAAAAGCCAATTCCAGTCCCCTGGAGCTGCAAACTGCCCTCAGGGCAAAGAAGTCTGCAGAATAATTGGGAGGAGTCTGGCAGGAGAGAGGCCCATGCAAGTGAAAGCTGCGTCTCATTCTATCCAGGGATGCTACACCACTTTTTAAGCGTTCCCCTCTGGGACAAACCTGTATGTCAAGATCAACAATTAAATAATATGCAAGGGCCAAATCAGGAACCGCAGCCTCAGCCAGAGAAAATAAGACCGGGAAACGTTAGCCTGTCCATCGGTGCCAAGTTGAGAAGACAGGTTCCTATAATTCTGCAAGAGAAGGGGGTCAGGGAGGGGACGCTCTGTGTTTGGAATATGCGTCGGGCCCCCTAAACTTTGTAGGTTCATGCTTTTTGAAGATAATAAGGTGGCAAAAGACCTTGCATCATTCTTCCGTCAAACCTCAGGGCAGTGGCCCCAGGATCCCTAATGCAAATGAGGTGAAAAAGGAGGGTTCTTAAGACCAGACCCCAAAACTGTAAGAGGGAGGGTTATCAGAGGAGGGCAGACCATTGCATGGGACACATCTGCTCTTGGAGCCCCATAGGGACTTCAAGGGGGAGATTCTGCATGCTGCCACCCCTGAGGTGTCATCCTGGGCTTCCAAGTCATTGTGCCTTGAGCAGTGAAGGCCAAAGGGCAGTCAGGTAAACACACTGGCATAATGGTTTGAACTACCAGCACAAGGGGGTTGATCTTGTCTAAGGGACTTTTGGGGGACAAATGGGAGGCATTGTTTGTATACTGTGATCAGAGTATAGAATTCATGGTCCCAAGTAATGGCTGAATGGTCTTACTGGCTCATCTCCTGCCTGGACAGAGCAGGCAGGCAGGGTCTGGGGAGTCAGGCCGCCTGAGGTCGTGTATTTCAGAGGCCAGAGCAAATCCCAACAGTAATACCTGAGTTCATAGCCACTGGCACCCAGGGCAAGCAACCCAGACCTGGCATTGGGTTACCAAGGTTCTAGGCAAGCGAAGGGTAAGTCAGGTGGCTACCCAAGAGCATCTGTACTCAGGGAGCTAATGAGAACAGGGTGAGGACCCCGGTTAGAAGGTGTGGCCTCAGGGAAACTCCTGAGCATCTGTGTGCAGGGGCCCCTGGGGTCCGTATCTAGGTGCCCCTTGGAGCATTCATATGCAGGACATCCTTCTCTTAGGGCTTAAGGTCATAGCTGGGAGTTGAGTCTTGGAAAGATCTTGAGGAGACTGGCCCTTCAGAAAAACGGAGACACATTAGGCTAAGGAGGTGGCCACACTTTGGGACCCTTTTGCCATAAAACAGAAGGTAGTCTTTGAGTCTGGTCTTGTCTAATAATTCCCAAGTCAGGCCAGCCCCCTCCCCTGTCCACCCCATAGAGGATTGTTCAGTATATGCTCCCAGAAGGAAGGCTTGCTACCCTTTCCTTGGGTAGGGAAGAAACAAATTCTACTCTGAGAAGCCCTAGTGGGTAGGGGTCTTCATGTTGGATAAGAACCGAGAGAAGCTTGGTACTTACACGCTGTGACAGAGGAGGGTTGTTAGATTAAGCAAATAAAATAAAGGACACTTGAATAATTTGAATTTCAAAAGAAAGAAAGAAAGAAAGAAAAAACAACCAAATAAGTATTTGTATATGTATATTCCAAACATTGCAAAAGACAGAATTTTACCGAAAATTATTATATATTTTCTGAAATTTCAAGTTAACACGACATCCTGTTTTTATTGGACCACCCCGTTACAGGGGCCCATGTAAAACAGCTGGCCTGCCACAGGCCCAGGGGCCAGGCCAAAGCAAATCAGGCAGGTGCCTTCCCCTTGACCTCCAGGAAAGGCCCCATTTTAAAGTCTGATTCTGAGTCAGCAGGGCAAGCATATGTATTGAATAAAATATCATTTGCCATAGAAAACCTTTGGATTTAGTTGGCAGTCCACTCATTAAAGTGCCACCTACCAATGAACCTCAGCCAGCTTGGTACGTATGTACCCGCAGAACTACAGATGAAGCCCGGCAGTCACACAGGTAGAAATCCCATCATTTCATGGCTCTCAGGAAGCTCGCTTGTGGACTGATCTCTCTGGCTGCTGTTCGGACTCTATTTGGAGGAATCCACTGAGGGAGAAAGCCACAGCCACTCTCCCTGGGTCAGGGGTTCCAGGCTGAAATGACCCTGTGGTAGCAGGCCATTGTGACAGCCTGACAGTTTCTGGATTGTGTCCCTCATCAATCACTCCTGCCTTCTCTGCACATCAGGCTTTATTTGCTCATGATGCAGTCTGAGCCTACTCTCTGCAGTGTCTTCAGGGACCTAGGTCCCGCTCTTTCCCCACTTGGTCTTAGAGGAAAGTATTAAGTCAACCCCAGGCGTTAGCTTCTAGTTCTGCCCATCTGAGACTAACCCAGCTTCTCAGCATTACTTTTATCCTCTGATCTCATTTTGGCTGTACCACAGGTACCTTCTTTCTGTTCCTTCAGTGGCCCATCTCCTCCCAAGGGCATCTGGAACAGTCCTTTCCCAGGTCTCCCTACTACTGCTTCCCCTCTGCCTAATCTCCCTCTCTGACCTCACTGGCTTAAAAACAAAAAACCCATAGCACTCATCACTGCTGTTATTTTTTCAGTTGATGTATTTGTTCATTTATTTATTATGTCTTTCTCATCTGGAACCAAAGCGTGTCTTAGGATGGTGCCTGACACATAGTACATGCTCCACAAATATGGCCAAGAAGCGAACGGCTCTCCGGAGGGCTGGAGGGGAACACAGAGCCTCTGCATAGTTCCTTCTCCCTGTCTGGGTCTCCTGCTCTCCACCACACCCCCCAGCTGAGAATAACCCAGCAGGGTTACAGTCTATGGCTGTTTTACATAGACAGATAAGAAAACAACTGAAACTTGGTCCTCCCTCTATGGAGATAAAAAACAAAGTGGTATTTTATTCAGGAAGAATGCGTGTAATAACAGTAATCTGAAAATAATGATATCTATGAGGTCCTTGGCAAACCCACCCAGGCAAAGCAAAACAATAGATGTGAAAGCTTCAGTGAGTCATAACACCACCTTTCAGCCTCAGACTGCCCTGGAACCAGATGCAGATAAACTGGTTTCCTCAACCCTAGACTCGGCTGTACGTGCCCCTCTGTATTCCCAGTGCCAACTGCACATTCTCCAGATAATGGGGGGAGGTATTGGCTTTCCTTCAAAACTCTCAACTGTGCGGAGGAGCAGGGGAAAGGATTCCTTATCGGCTTCTTAAGGGTTAAACAAAAATAGTCCGCTCCCAGGGCCTGCCCCCTGGGCTTCCTCTTTCATCTGGTCACCTACAGAAAACTGTTGGCTGGACCAGTGTTCATCAAAGATGGCCTGTGGACCACCTGCATTGGGGTTGTGTAAAAGCTTATTTAAAATGCAGACTTCTGGGACTCACATGATTTTAATCTGCCCGGTAGAGCCAGGGGTCTGTGTTTTCGCTGGCTCCACCCATGAGGATTCTCAGGCACACTAGGGTTTAAGGATCACTGGGTTTGTGGAGCCACTTGGCCCTCACCTTGTCCAGTTGCCTGTGTCACCACCTGGCTTCCTAGGAGGGGGAGTGTCTCTTCCCAGTGCAATTCTAAGGGCAAGGGACACATTTGACATTTCTTTTTTTGTTTTGGTCACTTTTAGTGTCTAGTTAAACGATTTTCAACTTTTTTTCATTTCATGGTAGATATAAACTAATTGCTAAGACTCTGCAGTACACACAAAAATCTTATAATTTTTACCTATCTGACACAAAAAAGTAGACATAATTTTGATTCATTCATACTGGACAGCTATTGTTGGGTTGGTTGTTATCACTAGGTTTGTTTTTTATTTGACACTCTAAGGGAAAAAGAGGTCAATGTCCCTGATGACATAGGCAGGTATTACATGTTTTAAAAATTCTTATAGCACACTGGTTGAAAGTCTCTGGTCTAGTTTATTGCACTGTTAACTGTTCAAAAAATATTTATTGAATGAAGGATCTGAAATAATTTCCCTTTGTTTAGAACTTGTTTAAAGAAAGATTTCCCCCAGAAGATTGGATCATGAATTTGTCAATTTGATGCTTAAGACAAATAGATTTCTGTGAGTGTGTGGATTGCTCTCCTGAACAAATGTATTTAGTCAGAGCCTCCTTCCCCCTCTTGTCCAGAAAAGGACAGCAAAGGACATATTGCTGGGTAAAACTGTCCAACTCAAAAGGTAGAGGCAGTCTTTGCTCTTCCCTGGAACCACTGTCTGAAGAGATTGATGAAGAGTTCAGGATAAGAGAGGTAAACAGGCGGACATGGGCAAGGCCGAGAGTTGTACCCTGTACCTGATAAGGGAGCAGTGGGAGAGATAAGGTCCCCAGGGGGAGTGGTGGGGAGCACCTAGGGCCAACATGACCTCTCCCCGGGTCTTGCTTAGAGTTGCTTCTGAGGCAAAAGCCATGAAGAGGCAGAGAGTGGTGGGCTTGAGAGGGAGGGCAGTGGTGGCTGGAGCATGGAACATTAGACTTTCAGGGCTGGGTCCAACCTTACTTAGTTCAACCTGCCCCTAGCATTAGGAATTTGATTTACAGTCTCCTGGAGATCCTTTGTGCACCATCCCAAGAAGAGGCTGCTTACTTCCTTGCAGTCAATTCAAGGCTTAGAAAAGACTTCCATGGACTGAGCTGCAACTTACCTTCCTGAGGCTTTCTGCACTTTGCTTGTAGCCTTCCTTTTCTAGATTACTTCTGTTCTTAGATTCTACTTCCTGACTGATATTCATATGTATAGAAAGAGCTCTTATGTCCTCCCTCCATTCTCTATTCTGCGAGTTGAACTTTCTGAGTTACTTCTGCTTCTTCCTTTATGACTTGGTTCCCTGCCTCCTCTTTTTTTGGCTCATTGACTTTCTTTCCTTTCTTTTCTTTCTTTCTTTCTTTCTTTCTTTCTTTCTTTCTTTCTTTCTTTCTTTCTTTCTTTCTTTCTTTCTTTCTTTCTTTCTAGAGAGGGGTAGGGAGGGAGAAGGAGAGGGAGAGAAACATCAGTGTTCAAGAGGAACATCAATCCGTTGCCTCTTGCATGCCCCCAGCTGGGGACCTGGTCCACAACTCAAGCCTGTGCCCTGATGGGGGATTAAACTGGTAACCTTTAGATTCACAGGCTGGCACTCAATCCACAGAGCCATACCGGCCAGGGCTTGTTGACTTTCTGATGTCAATCAGCCTCTAGCTCCTTCTCTGTTTCTGTAAAGGATACCTCATCTCCTCACTCACCCAGCCGGAAGAAAAGACTCAGCCTTGCCTCCTCCTTCTTTCTTACCTTTAAGCTGTTGGGAGTTGGGGTGTGGTGGAACATTTTTACACATTGTGTCAATTTTTGTTGGGAAGGTTCCCAGAGGCAGAAAGTGGGCATACATATGGTATATGCTTGAGGTAGTCATGCTTAAGGCTCGACTCTCAAGGATAGTCTGTGCACACCAACCTGCCCACTATGGCTGAGGCCAGGTGATATGGGCAACCAAAGTGGCTGCTGTCCAAAATCCTCCACCTGCTTAAAACTTTGCAAAGGTATCTTTTTCAAATTACCTTTGGGATGAGTTTAAATTTATTTTGGCATAAAAGGCCCTTCCTGGTCTGACTCAGTGCATCTCTCCAGCTCATCTCTCACCCCTCCCTGAAGGATACTTTGTGCTCCAGCCATTCTGAATAATATCCCAGTCATTTCGAATGCTCCGTGTTTTTCTAACAGAACTTCTTACATTAAGATGGTTGGTTTGGCCTATTGGTAAGGGCCGATCCATCAGAGCTTCTGGAAGCTGTGGAAATGAGGGTAAGCTTATATTTCAAACCTATAATAGACTAAGTGTATATTTTAAAAAGATCAAGTTGGTTTGACCTTGGAGGATGAATGAGAAGAAAAGTGAAGCAATAGTAGGAGTTCACTGTGGTTGAACTTGATCCTGAGGGCAACAAGGCAGCCACAAATGTGCTTTAAGTGGAGTGGTGAAGTCCTCATGTTCACACGTTAGATGATCCTGGCTGTAGGATAAAGCATGGATCTGAGGGTGGCTCATTTGGTGTGGGGATGTGGGGAAGAGTCAACAATTATGGCCCAATGTCAAGCTTGGGTAAATGGGTAGATTCAGTAGCATTCAATGACCTAGGAGCCAAGGAGTAAAGAACAGCAGGGATAGGAGATAGTGAATGATGTTCATTTTGGTTAGTCTGAATTTGAGATACCTTTAGGACATCTAAATGGAGTTGTCTAGAAGTCTGTTCAAGGGAGAAAGTTGGGGTTCAGATACAGATTTAAGAGTCATTGAAGAATATAGTTGGTCTAGCCCAGAGAAAGTGTTTATTGAGAGCCACGAGGGCTTTGGGCTAAACTCCAAAGAACACCAGCATTGAAACATGAGAATCCTCTAGAAAGGGCTGAGAAGGAGAGGCCTGAGAGGCAGGGGAGATGACCATGGAAACCTAAGGAAGAGGTTGTGTCCACTGATGCTAAAAGGTCAAATGCGATGAAGACAGAGCAGAGTTTGCAGGCATTAATGAATAAGCAGGTAGCTGGTAATGTGGGTAAGAAGGGCTTCTGTGGGTGGTGAGGTCAGAAGTGGGTGGCAGTAGTTCAGAGATGAGTAGTAGGAGTTGAGGACATGGCGATAAGGAGTGCAGACACATTTTGTTTTCAAAGAAATTTGATTGGGAAGGAGAAGAGTGGCCAGGAGCCTGATGGTTGAAAAATAATGTTGGGAGACACTCAAGTGTGTTTAAAGCTTAATGTAAAGGATCCTGTAAAGAGGGAGATACTGACCTTACAGGGGAGGGAGAGAATGACCCAGGTGGTGGTGGTGTCTGAGGAGGGGACATAGGGATGGGATACTGAACAGGCTACCCCAGCAGGAGGGGCAGCGCTGCCATGGGCACAGGAGGAGGGAAGGAGGCATGGACCAGTGAGGGTGCAGGGAGCAAATGATGGGCATGAGGTGATTTATGTTACCTTGAAAGGAAGGAAGATCACCTGATGAGGTTTGGGGAAGGATGGTGCGGGTATAGCCACCCAGGTTTGAGGAGTGTATAGAAGGTTTAAACAGTTGCATCAAGGGACCAGAGAGCTTCTGAGGGAAATCAGGAGTTTCTGGGCAGTTTGGAAGGCTCAGCTGACTTTCGGTGACCTCTCAATAGTCTTCCTATGTGTAAGTGATCTTTGTCTCTCTCACGCCCTTCTCATGTCTCGAATCATCTGTACTTCACTCAGTGCCCTCATCACTCGCTCACTCTTTGTATAGTTACATGTGGGCCTCTGAACTCTCCTACTAGACGAACTCCACAAAGGCAGGCTTTGTCTTTCTATTACTCACAGCCTGTGACATTGCATGGCACATGGAAGGGGATCAAAAAAACATTTGTAGAATAAGTGAACATGGCCTGACCCTGTAGAAGACAGCAGGACACTTACTCTGTGATCTGGCGAATGTATCTTTGGAAAGCAGGGCTATACCTAGCGTGTTCTGACATTAAAACACTTAACTGATACAGATTTAGGAGCTGTTAAAGTTTCTAAATGGCCAAGTTCAGAGAAATTTGACTGTGACACCCTACGCTCAGTTAGATGCTCCAAAGTTCATGATACCCAATTATCAAATTCCGGTGTTCTGAGACCGGCATTCCCAACCCTATCAGACACACACTGTCTTCCATTAAAACATATTTTATACCTCCCATTTTACTTTCTTGAGGTGAAATTTATTGATAACATAACTTACATATAATTTAAAAATTGATGTAAGATCCTAATGTAATAAAGATGAGAAGTAAAAGTCATTTATGATAATAAAGCAATAATTGTCTTTTTTTTTCTTTTTTTTTGCAATGCTCAGATCTACTTAATCAATGAGAGAGGTTCTCAGACTTGTATGTTGGAGAAGCATCTGGAGATCTTATTAAAATGTGGACCCATATTCAGGATCCAAGGTGGGGCCTGAGATCCTTCCTCTCAGGGGGGTGCTGGTGGATGTAAGTGCTGCTGGCCTGTGGACCACCGTTGAGTAGTAAGAATTAGGGCTCATAAGGAAGTACTCAGAGGCTTTCCTCATCTTATAACAAATTAATTTGGATGTAAGACAAGTAAAACAACATGTCCTCTAGAGTGGCATTTTGAAATAAGATATATATACATTTATAATGGCTATATTATATAAATATATACAAAGTCATCAGACTCTCAGTACTTGTCTGATGAAGTGATTTCACTTAGTTATTTTCATATATAATAAAGAATATGTGAGCCAGGAGTCTTCGGTAGGTTGAGCTAAACTAGGAAACCCAGTGAGGCACAGTGAACTCAGAAAGAAGGGAGGGACTCTGGGGTGTGGAGGTTACAGGCAACCCTACAGCCGGAGGCTCTCTGCGTGCTGCAATTCCGCTGGGTGGCGTTTGGGTGTATTACACGTGCTGTGTGTGTGTGTGTGTGTGTGTGAGAGAGAGAGAGAGAGAGAGAGAGAGAGAGTCAGCGGCTGCAAGAGCAGGAGGAGGAGATGTGCAGATGGGGTGAGAGCAGCTCAAGAGACCTGGGCGCAGGGGCCCAGCAGGTGCAGACCAGCTTGTCTGTTGCTGAGCCAGAAGCCACACGGAGGCTTTTGTCCCACTGGGAAGTGGGACATCACCCATATCAGCTAACGGGGGACGATTAAGACATGCTGGCCCTGTGAGGCCTTTGTAGATGGAAAGGCACTATACCAGTATTCGAGTTGCTTGACTGTTGTTAGGTCCTTGGCAGGTTTCTCCACAGGGTCCGAGAGGCACACAGAAACACAGGAGACAGCCGCACGCTGCCACGCTCAGCAAGGGTGACAGAGCTCCTGCTGCAAGCACCATCTGGGCCCTGAGAGTGCAGGGTGAACGCAGCAAAGCGGGGGTGTAAGTGTGAGGGCGCCGTCTCAAGCAGGGTGAGGGGCTGGAGATGGACAGAGTGGGGTTTCAGCTGGGCTGTCAGGGAGTTGTGACCATTCAGCAGACACCTGACAGAGAGGGCAAAAGCGCCATGCAGGCGAGGTGTCGGGAGCAGCGTGAGGTTGCTATCTAATTTAATTCTTTCCATAATCCTGGAAGGCAGCTATTTTTACTTTTGAGGGAACAGAAGCGTGGCGCAATGAAGCTATGTGCTAACACAGCTGGGAGCGCCCACCCCAGCCCCTCTCCTACCCTGTTCAACCCTGTTCCCCTGTCCTCTCCCTCTTCCTGTGGCCATGTGGTCCTTTCTCCACCCACTGGTCTCTTTATTTCCCTTAAATAACAGACAAAGAGGAGAGGCAGTGAAAAGAACGGGTGTCTTGATGTATACACATTCTCACTGAAGATGTAACTTTCCAACTCTGAACACGGGCACTTCTCTCTGTCTCCCTGTGCCTTCTTGATGCAGGTGATCTCCCGTCACTCCTCGCTAGCAGAGTCTCTGAACTGCATCCCCTGCTTCCAATTCATTCTCTGAGCAGCAGCGGGGGTGATCTTTAAACATGTCAATTGGATCATGTCACTCTGCACTCAAAACCCTCCCGTGGCCTCCCACGTGCACTCACAAGAAAATTTAAGCTTCTCATCCTGACTCAAGTCTGGCACATCTGGCCCCTGCCTGCCTACCTTTCTAACCTCATCATGGCCTGCCTTCCCTCTTGTGCACTCACTCTTAGTTAAGTTTCCTCCAACATGTCTTGTTCTTTCCTGACTCTGTCCCTAGCTCACTTTTCCTCATTCTTGAGTCTTTAAGTGAAACGTCACTGTGTAGAGCAGCCACCCCTAGTCACCAGCCGAAGTCTCACCTGTACTCCCTGTCAGCTCTGGGAGCTGGGTAGGCTAAGAAAACAGGAGGGCAGAGACTGGCGATGGGGGGCCGGCTTCTCCCTGACTCGGGGGTTGTGCCTCATGGTGGTCGGGCTCTTGTGTAATTCCTTCCCCTGCAGCGTCATTGGAACCCAGTTCAAGTCTATTGATTTGAATCACTAGGATGTGGTGAAAGTGATAGGATGTCACTTTTGCCATTAAGTAACAACAGGCTGTGACCCTTGCCTTGCTGGCAGACTCTTGCACTCTGGGCTCCGGTGGCACTTTGATGAAGCGACTTTCCTTATGGAGACCCAGGTAGCTAGGAATTGGGAGAGGCCTTTGGTCAATATCCACCAAGGATCTTAGGCCCTCAGTCCATGCCCTTAGGAAACGGGGCTTGGAGCTGAGCTCAGAAGCAGGTGCCCCCCAGGTGAGCATTCTGGGAAAACCACACATTCTGGGCTGACACCTTGGCCGCAGCCTGGTGAGAGGTGGTGAGGCAGAAGATCCAGCTAAGCTGTACTTGATTTCTGACCCACAGAAACTGTGAGGTCATCGATGTGTGTTGTTCAGGCTGCTAGTTTGTGGATAATTTGTCACACAGCAATAGATAACAAGTTTTCTGTCTGGACACCCACTCGTGAGTGTTTCTGGGCTGTTCCTTGGACGTCCTGAGCAGGGCAGGAAGAAAGCGCCCACAAGTACCAGGATCAAGCCTTTAATCCCTGTGAGTCTCCGCACTCACAGGATGTCTCCCAGGCTGCACCACACACTCCAAAGGGGCCTGTTGACTTCCTGAAAAGCTACTTTTAAGCAAGTGACCTTGCCTGTGACCTTTGACCTTTGACCTTCCTGAAGACTACCTCTTCGCCCTCCTAAGGCCCGGTGGTCTCCTAATAAGATGAATTTTGTCACCCAACATGCACCATTTCCGACAATGCCCGAGTTCTCCAACTGCACAAACAAGCCTGCCCAGGATGCCCCCCAAATGAAAAATCCATGGTTTATGAGTACACTTCATGAACATACAGGATGCCACATAAAATAACATAAATGTTTTCTAATAGAATTAATACCCTTTCCAAGCAGTTCAGCTTGAGGCAATTATCGCACTTCCTGGGAGATACAAATTACTTTGCCCTCAGCCTCATGCCAAATAACCCCCCTAAGACACACACTAATTACCCAGAAATACGCCGCCTGCCATAGCTCATTGACTAATTGACAGTCAGTTTAAAACTTCAGCGAAATACCTTAAAACTTAGGAGTCACATTTGGCAAGGAAACGCGTTTTGTTTATCTCCTCATTTGGGTCTGCCTCACTGGCCAACTTGGAGCGTGGCTTGTAAGCAGTGACCACGCTGGCTTATTACCATGATCAATGGTGGACGGACACGCTCCATCATACTGTATAGCATTTCCACCCCTCAGTCCTGGGAGTCTGTTAAAAACAATTACAATATTATGCCTGTTAATGTGATACAACAGGAGAATGCAACTGTGTACGGACTAGTTGTGGCTAGTGTGGCTCAGGCTGTGGCCGCCGCCATTTCCTTTCTCTTTCCTTTCTGCAGTGTGGCTTTGCCATACTCTGTGCCCCTTACATTCTGGTCCGAGCACACGTACCCACCGAGTTCATGCTGCACCTGCATTCATTCCTCCTGCCTCACAAGTAAGTTGTGAGCAGAAGCCGAATCCTTGGGAATCATTTTTCATTATATTCACACATCCCTGTTGGATACCTAACTTCTTTATGAAGCTACCTGAGCCCAGCTCTGCCTTAAATCTCGTTTCTAATCACCTCCATTATTCCAGGAGTTGACATATTACTGTCTGCATTTTGGGTTTTTGAGGAGAGTCCAATCATATAGGGAAAGTGCATCCAAATTTCAACCAACTGATTCGCAATTGAATCTTTCATACATTGGAGATTGCTGTTATGGATCAATGCTGAGCAAACCTGCTGGAATACAGGGTTACAGGAGGGACAGTTGCTGAGAGATTGTGGGGCTGGATTTTGTCTGATCACAACCATAGAATACCCAACCAGGAGTGGTTTAAACAATTAGGGAATTCTTTATCTCACAGAACAAGGCCTCTGAAGGCAAGAAGTCAGAGGCTGGTGTTGTGGCTCAATGACAGCATTAGCGGCCCAGCTCCTGTTGTTTTTCTCCTCTTCCACCCTTTGCATGTGGCTGGTTGCCTCCTGCTCTGGAAAGGATGGCCATAGAAGTGGGGAGGGTGTGCACAAGCTATATGAACACTTCCATCAGGAAAGCACACACTTTGCCCCAAACCCTCAGCAGATTTCGCTTAGGTGTCATTAGCTAAAACTCTGTTACACTGGCCACACTTGGCTAAAAGGGAGACCTGGAAACAGCTGGGTACAGTGCTGTCCCTAGGAGACCAGTGTTTTGTTAGCAAGGGGTAACCAGAGCACTGGAGTGGGGAATAATTGAACCTGGTGTAGCTGGGGAAGGGCTGAGAGAAGGGGGCTCGCTAAGCTGGAATGTGAGGGGTGGGTAACATTCAGGCAGGAGACAGGAAAGAATAAGGGAACTTGGGTAGAATTATAATAAGAGCAACTTCTGGAGAGGGTGGCATGCCCGGGCGACTGTGAGAACACTGCTCCAGGAAAATTTTATTCTGGGAAGTTGAAAAAAAGCCCACTGAGATGTGTCCAGTTCCCAGAGGAACCTCCCACCCTCCCTCACCCTCGGCACATCCCCCCTCCCAATCCCTTCCCAGGGCCTCCTTGGTCAGATTCAAGTGGACTTTCTGATCAAAGAGAACAAAATCTTAAGGGGATTCTGCTCCCTCAACATTGATCATTCTCCTAAAGGCAGCGATTTCCAACCTTGGCTACACATTGCAATTACTTGGGGGAAGTTTTAAAAATCCCAATACCCAGGCCACTTCCCAGACCGATTAAGTCACACTCTGGGGGTGGAGTCGGTGGTGTGTTGGTGAAAGTGTTAGACTGACTCTTGAGAAAAAAAAATGTGCATGTATATAGATGTAGAAATTTATTATACATTTTTACTGATATAAAAGATACGTAGCCAACATCTTACAAATGATAGTAAAATATATGATATTCAATATTCTTTATTACAGCATGCTCTTCAGCCCGTGGATTCTAGATGATGCTTTCCTGTTTTGCTTTTTTTGCTTTGTTTTTTGTTTTGCTGAACTCTGGTGTTTGTAGTTAACATACGGCTGCAATCGATCCACACTTTTCACAAAATCAGACTGTAAATAAATGCTTGGTTACTGTTCAAATTCAGTCATTGACTCATGAGTGTAGTTACAACATGAATATTGGTTGATCTTTTTGTTTTACGTTCACAAATAAAATGAACATGTTGGAACTTTGCTTGTTTATCCGTGAGGTGGGACTTCTTTGCTGCTGGGGGTGACGCTAGAAGGACATTTCCTCAGTTTTCTGTGCCATCCACAATATAACAGTTACAGACACCATACACTTATAAGTTAAATTTGCATCATAAACATCTCACCCATCACTTTCTTAAGTCTATAACCAGGGTTTGGCAAAATTTGTCAGTAAAGAGCCAGATAGTAAATATTTTTAATTTCATGGGCCACAAATGGTCTCTTCCTTCTCCTCCTCCTCATTTATTTATTTTTGAACAATCCTTTAAAATGGAAAAATTTGTGGGTTGTACAAAAACAGACTGCATGCCAGATTTGGCCTGTGTGCTGTAGTTTGCTGACCCCCTGATCTGGACACTCAACACAATAAATCCAGCCCTAATTTATAGCATTTGCTAATTTCTGTGAGGCAAAGAGTCTGCAAATTGTCAGAGTGACAGTGCCAGACGTGGGGCTGGGAAGCCAAGCACAGCAGCACCTCATTCTCTGGCGTTTCCTCCTCAGTGAGCAACCTTGGGAGCACAGATAGCTGTCAGATAGTTAGAAAGCGGTACATTTTGAGTATTTTTTACTTTTATTTTTAATAAGACACATCTAATTTTGAATAATGCTGTGTTTAACAACTGGCTCTGAAAATTGAGTGAACTCCTACAAAATAGTTGAGAATTGGCTTCAGGCCCTGACCGGTGTGGCTCAGTTGGTTGGGCATCATCCTACAAAGCAAAAAATCGGGGTTCAATCCCCACTCAGAGCACATGCCTGAGTTGTGGGTTCCGTTCCAAGGGGCAACAGACTGATGCGTCTCTTCCTCTCTTCCCCCTCTCTAAAAATATGTAAATAAAATAAAACAAAAACAAAAACAGAAAAATACTGGCGTTAGCACACCTCTCCCTAGATGGGACTCAGGCCTCTTTATATTTTATTTTTCATTATTTTTGAAATAGACGTACTTTTTAGAGCTGTTTTAGGTTCACAGTAATATTGACCAGAAAGCACAGAGATTTCTCATATTCTTCCTGTCCCCATACTTGCAGACCCTTTCCCTTTATCAACACCCCTCCCCAGAGTGGTACCTTTGTTACAGCCGATGAACCTTCACTGACGCATCATTGTCACCCAGCGTCCATAGTTTACATTAGGTTCAGTCGTGGTGTTGTACATTCTATGGGTTTGGACAAATTCATAATAATATGTATCCATCATTACAATACCATGCAAAGTAGTTTCAATGCCCTAAAAATCCTGTTACCTGCTTTATTCATCCCCCACCCCACCCCACCCCCTGCCCATCCCCTGGCAATTGCTGATTTTAGTTTTGCCTTTTCCAGAATGTCTTTTCATGGCTTTCTAGGTCATTTTTTTCTTAGCAGTGCATAATATTCCATTCTGTGGATGGACCACAGCCTCTATTTTATTTTACTTATTTTAATTTATTTTAAAGGTTTTATTTATTTATTTTTTAGAGAGAAGAGAACGGAGGGAGAAAGACAGGGTGAGAAACATTAATGTGTGGTTGTCTCTGGCCTGCAACCCAGGCATGTGCCCTGATGGGGAATTGAACCTCACCCCCTTGGTTTGAAGGCCAGCGCTCAATACACTGAGCCACACCAGTCAGGACATATTTTTTAAAGCTCCCCAGGAGATTCCAATGAATAGCTGCTGCTCTCCATGCATCTGGCCCCTTTACAACTAGAGCAGTAGGCCCGGGGGTGTGGCTTCTCCTAAGCCTGTCAGTTACATTTTTTGGTGTTTGGATTATCCTTGGAGGCTTCGCTCTCCAGCTAGCCCAGTAACAAACTGGTGCCTTCTCCCACCTGAGTCATTGCTGCCCAGCCAGCCTGCCCAAGCCTCTGTGGTTGCCTGCTCGAATGAGCCACCCTGGCTCCTTTTCTGCCTGAGCAAATCATCAGCCTCAGCCTGGAATATGTATTTGCCACTCTTGGGCTGCACTCCCCAGCCTTCCTCCTGGACCCGGTGTCTGGCATACAGTTGGCGCACGATAGATATTAGGAGATTGGTCCTTCCGAGGAGGTGATCCCAGGTTCCACAGCTGCACAGGCAGGGGAGAGCAGGTCCTGGAGGGCTTTTGTGTGAGTCATGCGCCTGTTTGGTCTCAGAACCATCGCCCACCTCTCCCACTCTGAACCTCGAGATTGTGAGCCCCTGCAGGCTTCTAGGTCAGCTGGTGTCTGGGTAGCATCGTCTGTGGAAGACTGGATAGCAATAGAAACAAGGCGTCTGGGTAATCCTCGCCCTTTCTTCCTGGGTAATCGCAGTGGCTACGTCCTCTTCCAGGCTCAGCCCCAGCCTGGCAGCCCCTCCCGGCAGCCCTGGTGCCAGACTCTTCCCTTTGTCCTTCCAGCCCCAGCCCCAGGCACTGGCTTCCTTCTGGTGCTCACCTTGGGTTCCCTTAGCATCCGCTTCTCCCTTTCAACCCTCTGACATCTTTGTAACAGCTCCCTTCTGCTAAATTCCTTCTCTTGAGCTCTTTTCTCAACAGGGCTTTGTCAGAGTCAGCCAAGAATGCTTTGCTAAGGATTCTGGGCTTTGTGCTTGTACAGTGGCTGTTGATAGGACACCACAGGAATTTTTTGAGGAGGAAATGGACATGATCAAATGGAAGAAATGGGTGTTTTAGGTAGATTCAGCTAGCAGAGGTGGAGAGAATCAACCGGAGGGTCATGGACCATCCCCTACCTGCCCCCAGAAGATCTGTAGCATTTAGAAGCCTGTTAACACTCTACAACTGCTTGCAAAATTTTGTGTATGTGTATGTAAGTAAATTTTTTTCTGGGGTGAGAGCACATACCTTTCATTAGGTATGGGATTAGATTCTCTATGGGATTCCAAAATATGTTATAAAACTACTGGGCTAGAGGTAGGAAGACCAGTTAAAAAGCTAAGCAACACAGTGTGTCAGTCAGGGTTAGGTGAACAAACAAGACGTGCAGTGGCCCCCAGAGGTTAGCCACGATGGGAAGCTGTTAGCCCCCCAGGACTAAAAGGCCAAAGGGAGGAAAAATGTATGACTTGGCCCAGGACGGCTGGAGCCCTGAGGGAGGGGTTCAGTGGAAGAGAAATACTGTAGGGAATCAGCCTCTTCTAAGATGGGGGGTTGAAGCAGGGACCAAGGAAGGACCCTGGCCTCCTACCCTCTGTTCCACCACTGTCCATTCGGTGCCTCCCCTGATCTACCCCAAAGGGAGCCCGGGGGTGGGGTCTGCAGGGCCAGAGCTCAGAGCCAAATGTGGGTAAGAGGGTGGGTTGGAACAGAGTAAGCAAAGCATCACCAGCACACAGGGACTGCATTTCTTAAAACTTCCAGAATTGTCCAAGAAAGGAATCAACGTAAGTCATGTTTGGTAGCTCCAGACACCTGTGCTTGCTCCCTGGATCCTGGATTCTGCTTTTCATCGGACCCCTACATTAACGTGGGCCTGCCCAGGAAGGCCAGATCAAGCAACATGCAGAGGAGTTTTATTGTTGTTGTTAATTTTGTCCTTCTGCTACTAATAAGCTCTTTAACCTTGGAAGTCACACATGTCTCTGAGCCTCCCTCATCCATAAAGTCCTCAGTTTGCATTTCATATTCTTTTTGCTGTCTTCTCGTTGGAAAGTCTTACGATTCTTTCAGGGGCATCTTTGGCTTCTTTCCCTGGTGTTCTGCCTCCTTCCAAATAGCTGAGCAGCCCTGCCTTGCCTGCCATCGTCTGCAGTGGTTTGAAGGCTGGACACGAGCAAGGGCAACAGACCCCTGGTCCCTGCAAGGAGCAGACTGTGGCTTATTAGCATTTTATCGACTTTGGCTCTGCAGTTGGCTGTTAGAATTTGTAGTGAAATGCTTTCATACACATTTGAGTTGAAGGGTTGCCAAGGCAAAGAAGCACTAATTTTGAAGATATGTTTGCATTCTATTCTGCATTCTAAAGAGAGACCTAATAGAAAGAAACACACCCAGCAAGTCTCCTTGCTACCCAGGTGGAGGGAATTGAGGAGTGTTGCTGAAGGGAGCTCTCCTTTGTACGCATTTCAGGGATTTAATTTTATTAGCCGATGCAAATGATCTGTTCCACACATGTAAAACAAAAGGACAAGAAAATGATCCCTGTGTCAACATCAGGATGTCTGGCTTAAAATCCCATTCAAATAGCTCCCTAAAAAATGATCAGACACTGAATACATTATTTTTCTGACTTTGACAAAACCACTCTGCACAAAGAAGCAGCCCCAAGAGGTTACAGATAAACCAACCACGTTAAAACTTCAGCATTTTCATGTCAGTCACAGGTTTTCTTAAGGGCCAAGTCACTGTTTAAGGACTAATGTGTTTGGAGAGGGGGAAAGAAATTGCACTGTGTTATTAGGCAGAATCCCCTTTATATACAGGGATTGGTTCAGTTTGACCCTGATTGTGTTGCCTGCTTTATTGTCCTACTTCAAACACGGGGCCCTGGGCATCATCTCAAGGAAGGGCTGATTGAACTGTCGGCCTGACACTTGTCAGCTGTGGATAATACGGGTTTCAGTCCGTCATGCTCACACATAAATGAACCATGACAGAGATAGACTGTTGAATAGAAAAAGCAGTTTTCCTGTGGATAACCTTTCTTGAATAAATGCAACAAATAATAAAGTCTGAAAAAGAGGACCGTGTACCTGAGGAAAGCAGTGACGTTCTGAACCAACTGGTTATTGGTTATTATCTTTTGGGGCCATCAGAAATTGCCCCTTTATCAAAGCATGCCATGGAGAGAAACGGGGAAAGTGCTAGGATGACAATAAAAATGATGGCAGTTGAGTCCGTGCAGTCTTCAGTATAATATCACGTAACAAAACCCAGCCACAGCTCACCAGGATTAAAAAGAGAGGCATTGTTTGTGTACCAAGTGGAATTCACAATTGTTCTTAGAAAATGGTGGCACACATCTTAATTAAAACAGCAGAAGAAGCATCTGAAACTCTTTATTTCTCTAAGCCATTTCTCTTTATATAGATCTATATTTAAAAAAACAAACAAACCAACTACCTCCCAGTAGAAATTGTGAAAACTCTACATTTCAATCAGGACAGTCAGAATGATTTGACTTTACAGGCCTGTAATTGGAACAAATTGGAAACAAAAGAAGAGCTCGTTTAAGCCACGTGATGTGGCCACAGTGCTGCTGTGTTACAGTATGCTAGGGAAAAAAAAAAATCATGTTTCTTTAAAGCAAAGCTAACTCCGCGCCAGGCTCCCAGTAATTTGCATAAATGTCTCCACCATGATTTTTTAAAATTTATGGGCCCTAAGTTTCTAATTAAATACTAATTAATACTATCACCAGAATTGTCTCCCATCCCCAGCTCTTCATAGCTTTGTCACTTTGATTAATGCACAGTCATTTATTAACTTATTTAACAAGCCGGGGTGCCTCATGACAAACTAGATTAAATTATCCTCATAACAGTCTCATTACTGAAAAAAGGGAGTTTTAAACTTAATAAAAATGATCCTCAATAATGTTAAAGCTTTTTCACCGCACCCTTAAAAGATAGAAATAGGTTTCTTGTTTGATTTATAATATATGGAGTTGTAGAAAGCATTCATTAATAAAATTTATAAGTTCATTTAAGCTTGCACATTCCAGTAGTGCTGTAGCCTTGGGTGCTTGTTATTTAACTTTTGCTGTAGTTATGAAGATAATTAATGTCTTGACCAGACAGCGACTAAAATACCCACCAGAATGAGATAATTAGAGACATAAATATTGTTCAGGTTCTCATGTGGTGCTCTTTAAATTAATTGTTTTGTTTTCCACCCAAACTTGATCAAGGAGAAAATAAGAGTTTATGGGGGAACGGAAGTGTATGACGATACGTGAGGTGTTTGTTTCGTGGAGGGACTAACGCGAGTAAGCCTCCGCGTTTCTGGGCTGGAGAAGGGAGTGGGTGGGCGGGTGGGCCCGGGGTTGCAGCTCTTTCCCGGGAAACGCCGGGTCCTGCTTGCTCTCTGGCTCCCTCTCGCGGCCAGGTCCTGGAGGCCAGCGCACCTTGCTGCAGGGCCTGCTCATTAGGCCACTCAGGAAGCAGAGCGGGGCGGTGAGTCGGAAACCAGACCTGGAGGAAGTCTCTGGGGTAAGCTTCTGGTGTTAGACTCCAAGGAGATGGAGAGGCCCAGAGGGAGCTGGACGAGCCTATGGCAGCAAACCTTTCCCGCTGATGAGGCGGAACACAGGAAACTGTGGCTTAGGCCCTGTTGGTGTCAAAACAAACATGTATAAATACCTTAAAATGTATGTGGAACTCAGGTTCTCGGTGGAGCTGTGTGTTACAACAGGTATTTGGTACGTTCTGTGGGGGGTATTCTCTTCTCATTTACAGTGTCTTGCTAAAATAGCATCCGTGTTAAGGTCTCTAGGGGATCTGGAGAGAGAACAGAGGGGAAACATCGATTAATGGAAAAGCATTTGCTAGCTAAACTTCTCTCTGGTGTGGGGCATCCTTAGTCTTCTGCTGGGGCTGCGGGACAGGGCCAGTAGCTCCTTCGTCACAAGCAGGGAGCTGACACCTTGTATGGGTATAAAGCCCTTTGACATGTGTTCCATAGTCCCTCCAGAACCTTGGGAGCCCAGAGCAGGGATTCTTACTATTGTTTCTAGAAGTCACCTGGTGCTGTGGATTCACCAACTGGTCAGTTGGTCACTTTGTCCCTGGGAAGGGTGCCTGGCTCCTCTTCTTCCATTTTCCAACGTTGCATTGCCTTTCCTGCATTTCTGCATCTCAGCTCCATTTCTTCTCTCTCATGGCCTCTTTCTTCTCACCTTTTCCCCTTTCATCCTTGACTTGGAGTAGAGATAACAACAACTCTACTTGTTCATGTACAAAAATGTCTTACTTGTCAGGGTTGCCTGGGGACTGGTGCTATGGAAATTCTGTGAGCAGAAGAATGGCTCGGGGCATTTTCTTTAGGCTAAGAGTGCTTCATGGTCAGAGTCACCTCCAGCTCACACCCCAGCCCGGGATGTAAGTAGATGGCAAATGTTTTTATTTGTTATAATCCTTGCTTGGTGTTCATTAAGATTTCCATTTTTGCAAGTCTATTAGTGGAGACCCATTAGCAGATGATGACTTTGGCCAAAATTAGATCAGTATGAGGCCAAATCTCCTCCTGGCAACTGTGAGTTCAGTGCATTAAATCATTTTGGGCAAGTAGGCCAGATTAAATTAAGTGGGGCCTCTAGGAACCCCAGGAGAAGGGATCAAAGATGAAAGGAAAAGCACAAGCAGGTAGCAAGGCGATGGGGGTTGGCACAGGAAGGGGAACACCTGGCGGACCTGACTCCTGCTCACAATGAGCTTCCACAATGAGCTTCATCCAGACGGCTGAGGGGTGGATGGGGGCTATGGAAGAAGAATATATGGTTCAGAAGGGCAGAGGAGAAGTAACTTTTATAGCGATTCTCAAACGTTAACAGACAAAACAATATTTAAATGCAGATTCCCTGGCTCTAGTTCCAGAATGTCTAATGTAATCTGCCTGGGGCCCAGGAATCTGCATTTAAAATAAATCTACCAGGGAGGGTGGTGCAGGGGGTCAGCCACAGACCGCTGGTGATGAGATACTGGCCTACGAAGGGGTGAAACACAAGATGAAAGAATAGAGCAGAGTCCAGGGGATTGTGCCCGAATCATCTTTTCCCCTAAGAAAGTACTGCAGCTGTCACATGCATCCTTCCGTAGATGCTGCTCATCTGGTGATGCCTCTTCAGGGCAGGAACAGAGAGGTGGGGCAGGGGCAGAGCATGCAGAAGGCTCCCTCCTGGCCTGAGAAGAAAGTTGGGCCACTGCCACATCTCCTTGGCCCTTGCCAGCACCTCTCCTAGGTGCTAACCCAGGCAACAGTGCTGAACCCCCAGGCCCTCCTGCATCCACCGAGGCTGCTCACTCTTCTGCCTGTTTTTCATCTGATACCTAAGGTTCCTTCTAAGAGGGGGAGTCCACAGGAGATGGGAACATGGGGGTACTCTGAGCCTGGGCGGCTTTCAGCATTCGGGTAGAGTAGATTGTCTGGCATGGCCCTATTTCCCACCTCCATAGCACCCCCTAGAATAGTTGAGGTGTGAAATGGCTTTCATATGGCCCCATTTGAGCTGGGGTCCTCTGGGGAGAGTCTGGCTTCTGATGGTCCAGCCTACTGTTTGGGTCACAGTGGGCAGACAGGTGATGGGAAGGTGAGTGATCTCAGAATTAAGCATGCACCCAGCTGGGCCCTCTTCACCCACTGGCCTTTCTCTGTGCTTTTCTTGCCTTTACAACTACACAGCTGGAGGAATGGGGACAGCACATATGCACACAGTTCAATACAATCAACACTCCTGGGCCATGGGCAAGTGCCTGGCACTAGGGTGGGTGCTGGTGATACACCAACGAAGGAAATATTCTCACCAGCCTGCTTGAGGCTATTAGTGACATTGCCCTGAGGAGAAAGAGAAGGTCCAGAAAGGTTACCTGGTATCGAGCTGGTTCCCCAGCTCCCTGCAGCCACGTGGCTGGGTTTGAGGTTGGGTTTGTAGGGTGAATGTGACAGAGGGAAAAGAGTGACAAGGCTTAGGGCTGGGTTCCCAAACTGACGTGTGCATACCTCCAGGGGCTGTGTAGGATAATCCACTGGGGATGCTCAGAGAATACTGCAGCTCTTACTTTTAAAATCTTGTCATTTATGCTTTTCTATTTTTGTGGTATGTTTTAGAATGAGGAAGATGTCAGTCTAGGAGTAAAATTTATGCAAGGAATGAACGAATGAATTAATGAATGTCAGAGATATGTGCTCAGTTCTTTTTCTTCTTTCATTGTTGGATGTGTATTATAAAATAAATTTATAGAGCATTGGTTTAGAGTATTGTCAAAAGAGTAGTTGGAGTTCTGGGCCCTAGAGTCTAAATTGAAAGGGGACAGAAGCAAAACCACGAGGGAGCTTGGAGAAATGGAAAGAATTTGGGATGGTAAGGCTCAAGGTGATGGAAAGTCAGGTTTAGTGAATTTAAGAGAACGAGGTTTCAGGAGGGGAGGTGGTGGCCAGCCAGCAGGATGAAGACTGAGACTGTCTCAGGTGGGACAACGCTAGGTGATTCCAAAGTTAAACTTGTGATGGGAAAAGGAGGGCGTGAAGAGGCGTGAGGGCCAGTGCACTGGACATATTGTCCACATGGATATTAAAGTGCACGAGTTGATGAGGACTTCTAGGACAGAAAAGATGTCAGTGGGCGGCCTGGGATGGTGGTGGGCAACCAGGGGACATAGGAAGAGAAGAAGCAATTTACATGAAAGTAAAGGAGTTGAGGGATAAGGAGGACACAGATCTTTCCCCTCCAGACCCCAGTAGTTTGGGAGGAGTGGAGTGAATGGATGGGGTGGGTGGTGCCCGGATGATGATGACGGAGAGAGGCTCCAAAGGAAACAGGAAGAGAAGGGACCACTCCCCACCCCCAGGCTAGGGTTGAGGGGGACTACTCAGCATGGAACAGAGGCTCCAGAGGAAACCGAAAAAGCTCTTGAGTGAGTGAAACAGTGAGAGCGGGTGTCAGAGGAGATGAGAGCGCAGGCTGGCATTGAGCATGTGGGAGAAGAGGGGACAGGGCCAGTGCTCCACCCTCGCCCTTCTCCACTTGGGGTGGGCTGTTCTCCCATGCTCTACTGGTGGGCTGTAACTGGCACTTTTTAAAAGGGACATGCACTTGTCTTTATTCAAAAGCACAAAATATGCTATCTGTGGGCATGTACAGTGACAGCTATAAACCATCATGTATTTTGCTGATTAAAACCTGTAACTGACACCCATCACCTTTTCTTCAGCCTTTTTTTTTCTCCCAGTGATTTCTCTGAGGTTACTGGTATGGAACTCAGCATTGGGCTTCCTGTAATAGTTCATTAATAGTGATCATATACTATTTTAGGAATTAGAAATGCCGCCTCCACCCACTGTGCCCATGCCAGGGTCCTTCTCTCTTCAGGATCTTTGCAGCCACCTCTGCTGTTTCCCTTTGCAGTGCCAGTGGTCCCCCCAACTACCCCCAGCCACAAAATCTCCAAACGCAGGGTCACAGCCAACTTAGGAACAGCTCAGCCTGGTGTTCACAGCTGTCAAAAATCCTTCTAAACTATCATTCTTGGCGAGGTCACTGCAGACATTTTGAGTACTTTCAAAAATAAGTTCTGTGTCATTTTTTCATCTTTATTAATTGGATCGTGTGAGTCCAAAGCTAGAATACACTGAAACCAATCCCAGCCACCTACAACGATGCCTTCTTCCTAAGAAGTGGGAGCACACTTGGGGCACCTGGAATTCCTTCCCATTCTCTCTGTTTCACTTGTCCCTCCAGCCTCCCACATGTCTGTGGCATGTGAACATTATACCATATGTTCATTCAATTCTTCCTCTCCCCTGTCAGTATTAGCAGCCTTTCTTAAAAATGTTTTTTCAATGCGTGGCTCATGCCCTTTCCCTTTTAAAAGCATGGATTCCTCTTGGTTTCAATGACTTCTACTTTTCCGAGGCTGAACATCTTCAAGATACAGGGTCAACCCCTCCTCTCAGAACACCTGCAAAAGCATTTAAAAAATGAGTCAGTTCCAGGGTGTAGTTTTTCTTTATTATACCAAATGTATTCATAATACATTATGCAGGTGTTTTGATGAGAATCCAGAAACATCTTGAGACACCATATTTCTCTGAAATGTGAGAATTTAAGACCATTGCTGTTCCAGGACAAGTCTTGTGTAGAGCGCTTTTTATTGCATTCATTTGCATTATTTCGTTCACTTCTCAGAACTCTGTCAATTAGCAACAGCTTGATCTTGCAGATGAGATAACAGAATCCAGAGAAAACTCACTCAAAGCTACACACTTGGAAGATTGTGGAGCCAGGACTAGCCCCAGTGTTCTCTCTATTAAGCCTTCTGCCTTCCAGAATTAAGGATGATAAGATCAGGCAATAAGATCATTCCTAATTAGGAACATGACAGTTAGAGCTGGAAGGGACACCCCTATCCCTCCCCACCCCACTCCACGTAGCTAATTCAACTCCTACCTTCGGAGACATTCAGTTGATGTATCTAATTAGAAAAAATGCAAATTATTTGACTGTATAGCTATAAATATTATCCCTGGAAAGAAAAGGAACATTTGGTAAATGTACAAAAAATATGGGAAAAATTTGCATGTTATCCTTGTGTAGGGACCATGTTAATCTTCCCTGTATTGTTCCAATTTTAGTACACATGCTGGCAAGAAATCTCCAGAATATTTTTAAATGAATATATTGCAATAGAAAATACCCAAGTATATCACATACAGTAAAGATAAGTATTGCTTTGTGAGACTTCGGTGCTAGTTGCATAGATGTGTAGGCATTGTGGGTCATGATATAAAATTTGTTTCATGCCATGGATTGTGCTAGCAAATGTTGAAAAACCACTGGTATGGCGGTAAGAGCATTGGAAAGTAGGTGCTTGGAGGTCCTTTCCTTTAAGATTGAATTAATCTGGTGATTCTTTCATGGCATGATGGAACATAAAAGCTTTCTAAAGGAGGGAGATGGGTGGAGAGAGGTGGCAGCAGCCATAGCAGATAGACAAATGTGAACCAGGTGCAGTCACATGGCTTCACCCACCGGCAGCTGCTTGCCCTGGTGCTCATTCTTGCTTGTCATGGCTGGTAGCCCCCCAAGATGCTGCTGCCCTGAGGGTGTGAATGATGACCCTGGTTAAATCCAACTTGGAGCCTGTGGACAGCAGTGGAGGTGAGGACTGCCAAACGCACACACCTGGTACCACGCTTGGCACTGCTAGGTGCTCAAGAGCAGTTCCTGACGACAAGCAGGATAAACAGTCCAAGGAAAGGCAACCTAAATGGACCAAATTGAAATGGAGGAACCATATTCCCTCTATAATCTACATGGCCCTGAAGTAATAAAGACCTTCTCGAGAAAAAAGAAAGGAAGGGGAGCAGCTTCAGAAAATATGCAACATGAAATCCTTAATATAACTCCTTTTCTGGTATATGCTAGTGCTTACAGGAACCTGTAATCTCTTTCAACTCATTTGATGGATAAGATGCAAAGTTAATTTCATGGTGGAGAAACACCCAAGAGGTTGCTTGCTTTCCATTAATATAGAAGACATCTTTGACTTGGGGTGGTGAACACACAATACAATATACAGATGATGTATTATAGAACTGTACACCTGAAACCTATATAATTTTATTAACCAATGTCACCACAATAAACTCAATAAAAAAGAGAAAAAGCCGTTTTTGACATTAGCACATAGGATGTGCATGCGCACACACACACACGAGCTGATAAATGCATTAAATGCATAAATTATTTATTCATCCTGGGACGGCATACAATATGACACGAAATGAGATGTGTCTGTGTGATATGCACGCACATTTAGGAATTGAGCGAGTGTTTTTTTTTTCCCCAGGTAGGAACATAATGCCAGAACACATTCTGCCTTGGAAGAACAAAGGTACAAAGGTGTTCCGATGATCGAAGGCGATGGTTTTGCACGGTTGCTTATTATTCGTTGCGTTTGGAAGCAGGGCATGGAGAAGACAATCAGCTCTGCCAGCCTGGATCTCTTCAGCACGCTTCAGTCTAACATCGCATGCTGGGTAAGATTTAACAAGATGTGTCTGTTGGCCTGGTTGACAAGAGCTGTGTGTGTCAGGATGCAGATCAAAAGTGGGCTTGGTTGTTGTTGAACACTGTGCACTTTTAAAGACATAAATGAATAATTTAAGTCATTTTCGTGCTAGAGGAGGGCACTGAACTGACAGCTCCAGGGCCCGAGGTCTGTCTGCTGCCCAGAAGCATCACGGGGGTAAACATGGAAGCTACCCCACCCAGCTCCGCAGACGAGCCTCTTCCAGTTCCTCCATCCACTCCCGCTAGGCTGAGGAGAAGATGCCCTGGTGGCTGGGTCCCAGCCCGACCATGGCTATGCAGGAGGCCCTGTTGGACAGAGTGGGGATGAGGTGCACTTGCCAGAGACGCTCTTTGTGTAGGTGACCAGAGAGATTTAAGAGACGGGCATCTTTCTGCTCATGAACCCCCACCACTGGAGCTACCCCCTGCCTGCTGTGGGATATTGATGGAGCTATTTCTTCAGTTACTCCGTTTACTTCCAAATGACAAAGCCAAAACAAAAAATAGCTCCAAACGAAGTCCCAACAGCAGGGTAAAAGAGCCCTCCAACCCCTACCGATGGCGGCTGTTATTTTTAGCTGTGGGCTGGGCTGGTGTACGCTCTTTGGCCGGCTGTCCCTGAGCTCGGCCGTCTGACTGGAAGTGTTGTGAGTCGGGAAAGGGGCGGTTATATTTGGCCTCTGGAAGGGAAGTTGCTGAGGTAGAGAGGCAGCCTTGGATCCTAGGGTCTGGGTCCATGCCAACAGGAGGGGATGCAACTCACCATTGCCAGCTGAGGAAGCGGGTGGGACGAGCCAGCTGACCCCTGTGGCAGGGTTTGGGGGGGTCTGCAAGGGAGCACTGCCAAAACCTTTGTTCCAGGCCAGCGAGACCCACTGCCGCTGGCTGAGCTGGCCCGAGGACCAGCCTGGCGCAGTGACATTGCCTGTAAAGCAGGTTTCAGTTCAGTCTGTTTTGCTTCGTTTGGCCTACGCCACTCAGTCTAGGCTACCGTGTATTGTATTCCTGGAGGTTTCTAGACTTTGTTTACAGTTGTCATTCACATGCCCTGGGTTCAATACCAGATCTTGAGTGTCACGGTGTAGTTTACGATCCACATAGCTTCCACATGCAAGGACATTTAAAAAAATCAAACACTAGGTTGCCCCACTCCCACCCCCTTTAAGCTCTGGGTGATGTACGTATAAGATAAATGATTAAATCTCCAGTCGTGTTATAAAAAGAATGACACTTGAGTCATGATAGAAAAACAAGATTATTGTTTATGAACACACCACTAAAATATGCATTTTTGTAAGGCTCATTGATTTATTTCCAATTCGAGAGACCACAAAGACATACAAAATGGTTCATTAGATATTCATTACACCTCCTGAGCTGCTTTTATTAGACGTGCCCATGGTGCTGATGGCAAGGCTGATGTTTTCAGGGGTTGAGTCAATGCTTGAATCTCATCAGTTTCTTACAGGCAGTTTTGGTTTAAGGTATTTTGATGATTTTATAGAAATGTTTTACCCCATTAAAAAGCTATAACTTAAACTGTGGAGCAGGGCAGGCACACATTAGATGATGAATGGCTTTGTGTAAGAGATTTCAAGTTTGTCAAATCTGCATTAAAAAACTATATTTGAAATTGGTTAGAAGGTTGGGTGAATTCTCCAGGTGAAAATGACATTTGTTTTATGGATCCCTTCGAAACAATTCCCCCAGAGTTTTCATTTGAATAAATCATATCCAAGTTCAGCACTCTAGAAACAGCTAGTATGGCAGGGTTGCATTAGCTGCTTTTCGGTTTCCTCTTTTTAGGGAAAAGGGCTTAATGTCCTCATCTGTAGAGGAAACGAGACTAGATAACCTGGAGATGTGAATCTTTATACCGTTTCACTCATTCATCCATCCATCCATCCATCCATCCATTCATTCATTCATCATTCACTTCACATTTGGTTATTGAGTAGGTGTGGGCATGTTCTGGCTTGAAAGAAACAGCAACATAAAAACATAGACCTTGTTTTCATGGAGATGACACTCTAGAAGGAGACAGACAATAAACAAGGTAATTTCATGAATAATAAGTACCCTAAAAGCAGTAAAGGAGTGTTGTGGTGGTAAATAATTGGGCAGGTGGCACCAAGGCTCTTTGGGAAAGGGCCATTTCAGCTAGGAGAGGCCATCTGAGTGAACATCTGGAAGAGGAGCCTTCCAAGAAGAGGGACCAGCCAAGGCCTTGGAGTGACAGTGCAACAGCATGGGCAAGGAAGAGAAAAGCCTAAGTGTTTTCTTCATGGGTCTTCTTTCCCCACCTCTAGAGCCATAATACTCTGCTGCACAAAAAATGGATGAGCCCTGTCTGGTGGCTCAGTGGAT
This sequence comes from Noctilio leporinus, assembly GCA_004026585.1. Taxonomy (NCBI): domain Eukaryota; kingdom Metazoa; phylum Chordata; class Mammalia; order Chiroptera; family Noctilionidae; genus Noctilio; species Noctilio leporinus. The sequence continues at coordinate 93,805 of PVIW01001895.1, read as the reverse complement.
AGGTGCCGGCCTGCAAACCCAAAGGTCGCTGGTTCAATTCCCAGCCAGGGCACATAACCAGGTTGCAAGCCAGGTCTCCAGCCAGGTCTGTAGCTGGAGACAGATGAAAAGCAACCAGACACTGATGTCTCTCTCCTTCTCTGCCTCTCTCCCTTACCCTCTCTCTAAAAATAATAAATAGAAAGCTTAAAAAAAAAAAAAAAAAAAAAAAAAGATGAGGCCAAGAGGTAGTTGGAAGTGGGCCAAAAGGAAGGAAACCAGAGGGCAGAAAACATGAGCTGGGGTGGGGATAGCCACACTAAGGTGGGGTAGGCTACCTTCAGTAATGAATAAGCCCACATCTCAGGGGCTTAACCCGGCATACCTTTCTCCCCTGCCTGTGTCACGGTCTGGGCAGATCTGAGTGATCCTCTCTGAGTGTGGAAGCAGTTTCTTGCCATCATGTATCTCCACCCTCGAAGCCCTCTATTTCCAGACTCATAAATCAGGAGGGAAGAATGAGTGGAAGGCTGGACTGAATGTTTTCCAGGTCAGGGCAGTGCTGGTTGTTTGACTAGAATCCAGGTCCATGATTCCACAGGGAGGCTGCGAAATATCATCTTCCTCTGCTAAGGAAGGAGTAGCTGGATTGATGAGCACTGGGCCAGTGTTGGCCGTAAGAGAGGAAGGAGGAAAAGAGGGGATCCTTCTATTCTCCCTGTATCTTTGACAACGTGTTCCACGTTCACCAGGAGTATGGCAGAGGGGCTAGGATGGAGAGAGAATGTCCTCACAATGGTGAATTCTCATCTCATCACGCAATACACAGCGAAGAAAGCAGGGAGGGAAGCTGTAATTTCAGCTCTAGAAGGGAGCTTGCCCGACTGTATCCCCTTACCCCTGTCCCCAACACACACACACACACTTTAGCTCAAACTAAGTCATTTGTGGCTTGTTAAGAGTCTGGAGAAGAAGCCAGGTTTGATGCTAGAAATCCCAACCTCCTATTTCCTAGCCTTCAAGGCTACCTTTCATGTGAACTTACCCCATGTTAACCCAACCCTACTGCTCAACCTCAGACCATCCACTCTAGGCAGGACCAATTTCTTAAAATTTCCCATCCAACAGAGATCAGACTTCATCCCCTCTGTTCCCCATTCTTCTTTTGCAAAGCCTGTGCCCTCCTCTCTACCAGATACTCTGGTGTGGAACCTTCCCTGCCTTCTCTGGCCTCCATGGAGTGCGGAGTCACAAAGAGACACACAACCTTCAGATCTCCTCAGGCAGGTTTCTATTTCCCATCCTTCAGAAACACCTCTCATCACTTGCTGGGTCACTTCCAACTATTAGAACAGCCTCAATTTAGAAAATAAGAAATATTTTAAGTATTGAAAGTCCATGTCAGTTTAACGAAAAACTTCAATCTTGACCCCAAATCAAAGTTGTTTACCTAATCTTAAGCTCAGGTGGGAAGGAGGGGCCGATCTGCAATTTTTTCTCTCTGTACCTCCTCTCTCTCCTGGCTGTTCCAGGGCCTAGGTTGGAATTGGTCAAATAAGAGGAAGAAAGGCAAAAATATATCTCATACCAAGATTCCCTGTCGGCTAACACTGAGAGGATACATAGTGCCCCCATTTCTGGCAGGAACCATTACCTGCTTTCTTGTGAGGCACATCATTGGGTACTTTCAAGAACCTCCTCTCACTCATCACATAAAACTCATACCCCTTTACTCGGCTTCAGCCACTTTGGCTTTCTTTCCATTTTTCAATAACGACATGCTCCTGCTTGCCTTAGAGCCTTTGCCATTTCATTTCCATTGCCCGAAAACCACCCTCCCTAGCCCCTTGCCTAGGTAACTCCTAATCAGCTTTTAAATCCCAACTCAAGGATCAGTTTTTTGGAGAAGCCTAACTTGAACTTTGAGTGCAGGGCTGGCCCCAGTCATGCACTCTCAAAGCCTGTAATGAAGATGTTAATTGTGTAAATAGCTGTTTAACATCTGTCTTCCCCACTTGAATACGGATTCCAAGAGAGTTAGGTCAATAGATCTTTGTAGAAGGACAGAATAAATGGATCTTCCCAATAAGCTCATGAGCCCTTTGACAGGCCAAACAGATAGTAGTTACTCAATAAATATTTGTGGAATAGACATGAAACTGAAGGCAGAAGCCATGCCTAGTAATCTCTCAATTTACTATGTGACTTAGCATATAGTAGAATATCAGTAAATGTCGGTTTCTCAGTGTTTTGAACAACCTCTTCAGAATTAACTCAACTAATGGAGAATTGGCCAGAATGCAATTCTGACCTATGCCATATGGATGATCAGTAGAAGAGTTTCTCTGTTATTTCGCTGAGCCAGGCCTCTCATTGGCTGACTTTGTATTCCGCAGCCTGGGAGGAGCATGACTATAGGGAGAGGACATGGATCATGTGACCATAGAGCCAAAGAACGACAATTTCTCATAATTTGTTCCTCTGATCCCTGTAGCTCACATGTACCGCTTTCAGCACAACCACACTCTTGGTTCCCCCAAACAAGGTCACCATATGGGTTTCAACCTGACTTGCATGAAGACTTGTTTTATTAGTCACAATTAGTTGCAGGTGCAAAGACGGAGGGCACAACTAACTGTATCTGGAATCACCTCCTCACATATGAAATTAAACACTTGCACACTCAGAATTAGGTTCAAGTGGCTAATTGCACCCGGAAGTAGGTAATTGCAGGTGCAATTAGCTGCAAGTGCCATTTTTCACCCGAGACTAATTGCTCCCAAAGTAAGGAGAGAGGGACTGGGAAGTCAGCACTGAGTGGATGTGTGGTTATTACAACCACCTGTGATTTGAATAGTCCTCCCCCTCCCAGCTGGGGGTGTGGTGGCCTCCCTTTGGTCCCTATGAACAGTGAGGTTGCTTAACTCCTTCTGTATGTTTGTCCTGTGGCATTCTCTTCTCCAGTTCAGTCTTCCCTCCTTGCCAAGACCTTATTTTCTCAGGAGTTTTGACTTTAAAAAGACATATGTTCCTCCACTGTTCATTTGTACCTAAAACCCCTCAGAATATAAGAAATGGTCAATGAGTTGGGCAGCTTAGTGGGTAGTAATTTCCAATTAGGTCCTGAACACAGTATTTTGGCCATTGTCATTTGAATGTGTTGAGTGAAAAACTCTTCTCCCCACCCCAGGTGAGGAGGAGGTGGACCACTCCATCAACCCCCCCAAGAAACCTGTCTTCACTAGCAGGTTTAACCTGACACGTCTTTTCCTTATAGCTTTTCTCCTATATCAGTATAGGAATCCAACCAGGAAAACAGAAATCACCATAGTTTATTTTTAAGATTATAAAATTATAGCACAATTGGAAAAAAATTCAATGAATTTAAGTTCAATACAGTAAAACTAACCAAGGAAACTGAAACTGTTGATATTACTCCAGAAAACCTTGCCCTGGCTGGTTGCACAGTGGATAAGGCGCCTGCCTGCAAACCCAAAGGTCGCAGGTTCGATTCCCCAGCCAGGGCACATAACCAGGTTGCAAACCAGGTCTCCAGCCAGGTCTCTGGCTGGAGGCAGGTGAAAAACAACCATACATTGATGTCTCTCTTCCTCTCTGCCTCTCTCCCTTCCCCTCTTTCTGAAAATGGTGAAATAAAAATCTTTTTAAAAAACCACCTTTTTATCATTTACACATTATTTAGGTAAGGAGTTGATCACCATAGTTATTTTAACAGACAACATTTATTTTGATATATTTATTTACAGTATGTTTTATTAATTATGCTATTACAGTTGTCCCACTTTCTCTCCCCTTTACCCTCTCTACTTGGTTGGTACCCACCTTCTTTCCAGCCATTCCTCCTTCAGTTCATGTCCATGGGTCTGAATGCATATAAGTTTTTTGACTTCTCTATTTCCTCTACTATTCTTAACATCCCCTTTTTTAATCCCTGTATCTTTAGGCTATTTTCCCTTTTTCCCCCTCCTTGCTAATAACCCTCCAAATGATCTTGATATCTATGATTCTGTTCCTGTTCTGGTTGTTTGCTTAGTTGGTTTTTGTTTTTGTGTTTTAGGTTTAGTTGTTGATAGTTGTTGCCATTTTAATGCTCATAGTTTTGATCTACTTTTTCTTAAATAAGTCTATTAACATTTTATATAGTAAGGGTTTGGTGATGATGAATTCCTTTAGCTTTACCTTGTCTGGGAAGCACTTTATCTGCCCTTCCATTCTAAATGATAGCTTTGATGAATAGAGTAATCTTGGTTGTAGGTCCTTGCTTTTCATCACTTTGAATACTTCTTGCCAGTCCCTTCTTTCCTGCAAAGTTTCTTTTGATAAATTAGCTGACAGTCTCATGGGAACTCCTTTGCATATAACTCTCTGCTTTTTTCTTGCTGCTTTTAAGATTCTCTCTTTATCTTTAATCTTCGGAATTTTAATTATGATGTGTTTTGGTGTGGTCCTCTTTGGGTCCAACTTGTTTGAGACTCTGTGCTTCCTGGACTTGTATGTCTATTTCTTTTGCCAAATTAGGGAAGTTTTCTTTCATTATTTTTTCAAATATGTTTTCAGTTTCTTGTTCTTCCTCTCTTCCTTCTGGCATTCTTATTATTTGGATGTTGGTATATTTGGGGATGTCACAGAGTCTTCTTATTCTCTCATTTTCAGAAATAATTTAATAAAGGGAATGAATTAAACTAATATAAGCTGATGGAACCTTAAGGTATCTCAGAGATATTAACTGCAGGAAGCAGCTACCATTTCAAGGGCTGGGAAACGCAGGCCAAAGGCTGAGGTTATGAGCCCCTGGAAGCTTGGAGGAGGAACCCTGCATGGCTGGAACACAGGCCTTTGGGGAAGGCTGCTGCCTGGCTGGCTCCACACCTGCACCTTGGCAGCTTGGAGGAGGGAGTATCTGAAGCTGAGACCAGGAACTCTGAGAAGGGGAACATGTCCCGCCGGTTCTGTGCCTCAGGACCTTGAAGGAGGGACCTTACAGAGTAGGGACCCAGAGATTGAGTAGGGCTACTACCCAGCTGGTACCACATTGTGGGCAATTGGCTGTTCATGAGGAGGAAAAAACATGACTGCAGCATGTACCATGGAGGCTGGGTCTCACGGTCTCAGTCTGGATCAATCTAGGATGGGGCTGTGTTGATATAAGCGGGGGAAGTGGCAGCTGCAGAAGGAAGTTTTAAAGGAGGCATGAAAAAGGCAGATTTGAGCCTGTGTAGCGTGTGCTCTCAAGCATGTCTTTTCTCTACGTCCAGCATTTTTCTCCAGCGGCTATTCATGTTATGAAAACACGTGTGTGTGTGTGTGTATGAGAAAGAGGGAGGGAGAGAGAGAGAGAGATGAAGGGAGACACAGAGACAGAGACAGGTGGTCTTAGCAGGTGTCCACAGCCAGCCCAGCCCTGTGATCTGTAGCAGATTCCTTTCCTCACAGCTCACCTGGGAAGGAGGGGGAGGAGGAGGTATCACATCCTCTTTTCATCCTGCTAGGGGTTCAGGGTTAGCTTTTTTGTTTCCCTGCTTAGTCATTCTGAGGTCAGATGGGATCCCACTTGCTCAGCTGGTGGCCTCAGCTGAATGCCAATCTGATGGGGTGATGACTCCTTTGAACTCCCTGTTGAATCTTCTGGTGCTTACTTCCTGCACTGGGACAAAGCCCTGGCAAGGAAGCAGGAGCGAGGAGGCTCCAAGAGGAATGGAGGAGGGCCAGGCCTTTGGCTTAGTCTGGGCCCTGGGCCTGAGGAGCTCCTGCTCCAATGCTGTGTGACCCCAAGGTCTGGTGCGGCTCTCACAGGAAGGCAGCATTGATTGGCCAAAGGGCCAGCTCCTAATAGATGGCTTTGGCCAGCATTTCCAAGGGACAAACATTCCTTTGCCCTTATCACCTCCCTACTTGATGGTAACTTAGGCTTCTTGAGAAAGGACATGGCTATTAGAAGTTGGGTCCCCTACTGGTGATTTGGGCTAAGAAAATACATGTTTTCCCCCCTCAGGAAAATGAATAAAACCACATAAAAAATGCTGGAAACAAAGGGGAAAAAAACCAGCTTAAAAAAATCTGACTGACCTGCAATAGTCACTAATAATATTTGAGAGCATTTTTCCCCATTCCCCCCCATGCCAATTGTTGGGTCACTCATTTATTCATACCATCAGTATTAGTCAAGTCCTACTATTGCCAGTGTCTAGATGTAGGACCCTGAACAAAACAGATGAAAATTCTAGCTCCTAGGGAGCTTATGTTCTGTGGGGAAGCTGGTCAAGTATCTTGTACATACAATTTCTTGTCCTGTTTTTACTTGTCAGTCTGTCTCATAAGCACTTCCCTTGTCATTGTGTCATGGTTGCACCCATTATTCTGATGAGAGCTTACATTTCCAAGGGAATGGGTAAGAATTTAACTATTTCACCCCTGTCAGGTGTGGGATCACTTCCCATTTGCACAGTTTTGCATAGTGCTGCGATACATATATTTGTGTAGGCAGATTTTTTTTTTCAATTGTGTTTTGGGTAACTTTCTCCCTGGCTGTATCTTTTTTTTAAATGTTTTTTTTTTTTTTTTTTTTAATTTTAATTTATTTATTTTTAGAGAGAGGCAAAGGGTGGGAGAGAAACATCAGTGTGTGATTGCCTCTTGCATGCCCCCAACTGGGTTCCTGGCCTGCAACCCAGGCATGTGCCCTGACTGGGAATTGAACTCATGACCTTTTGGTTCACAGACCAGTCAGTGCCCAATCCATTGAAACACCTCTGGCTCTATCTTTTATAGGATCAGGCAAGATTCTTGGTTACAACAGGCCCCGAATCTGGTTAAGCAGAAAAGGAATGTACTGTAAAGTTATGTATCTACTAGTTTACAGAATTGACAGAAGGTGGAACCAAGCTTGGAAAAGCAGCAGGACCTCAGGGTTGGGGCAGCAGATGTAGGGCCTAGGTCCACCCCCAGGTATAGTTGACCAGGACCCTGCAGTGTTCCCTCCTCCTGGCCTCAGTGACCAGTTTCTTGGCTCCACAAACATCAAGAGGAATCTCAGCCCTCTTTGGACTATCTCAGGACCGAACTTTTCTCACCAAGTTTGAGGAGGTGGGAGCTGTCAGGCGGATCACCTGCCTGCTTCTCTGTTTCTAGGGAGTGAATGGAGTTTCTCCCTCACTAGGGGGAGGTGGATTTGTGCTCTGCATCTCCAGACAAGGGAGAGTGTTGGATCCTAAATAGGAAAAAGAAAAAATACTCACCGCACACATATTCTTTTGCTTATTATATATGGGGTGATGGAGGGATAAGGGCATAGGAAAAAGCACCATTTAATTTTGCCTGCCAGCGGATATGACACAAATCCTGTTCAGCAGTGTAGGGATATCACCCAGGGCCACAAGCCCTGGGCCACTTAGCACTGGGGCCTGGAGGAACAGGGTGGTATGCACACTGATGAGCTCCATTTTATGCATAAGGGAAGGGGGCTTAGGGAGGCTCCACAAGTTGTCCCAGATCACACAGCCAGGAAACCTGAGCTATGTGCAGGTCTTCCGAAAGCCTGCAGGGTTAGAGGGTCACTTGGACTTGTACTGCTTCCTGGCTTGGGCTGGTGAGAGGTGTAAGGGGTGCCTGAACCAATCCAGGCAAAGGTCCTTTCAACAAAGGGGCCTTTGAAACAAGCCTTTCTTTGTTTGGCTACCACACTGTTCCCTGTAGTAATTCAGGCCTGTAGTCCCTTAGATATAAGGCTGGCTGACCCTACGGGACAGGAATACAACAATCTGGGCTCAGGTGCTAATGCTGTGTTTGAAATGCATGAGAGGGGCAACCTTACTCCCTGTCCATCACCTGGGAATGAGCCGCAGACAGGATGGCCCTGCCTCTCCTGCCCTGTTCTGTTTGTAGGACAACACCCACCAACATGCACTGGTCCTGCAGGACGGAGTCCTCGTGGTGCTCTCCTGGGCAGTGCCAGGCAAGAAGGCTGGCGTTCAGCTCCTGCTGCTGTGGCTGCACCTTCCAGAATTGCGGATGGACTTCTGGCCCCCGGCTGCCCAAGGAGAAAGGTCACAGCGTTGTGGGGGGTCCTTGAGTGCCAGGCGATGCACAACTGCAGCTTTTCCACCAGTGCCCAGGGCCCTCCCCTGGTGGTGAGTAGCTGTTGTCTTCTCCTCGGCTTCCCCAGGGTCTCAGGAGCCAGCGTTCAGATCAGCTTCTGTTTATAGCCATCCTCTCTGCAAGCCTGTACCTTTCCCTTAGAGGTCTCTCATCTAGACAAGAAAAGACAAACTGGACTCTCCCCAGAGCTTGGAAATTAGCCTTTCATCAGACATGCTCCACCAGGGACCATGAGGGTCACTGGACAGGAACTCGGTCTCTGCCCTCAAAGCACTTTCGGTGTCTCTCCAGCGGCTACCCCTGGAGGGAGAGAAGGTTCTTTCCTCCGAGGGAGCGCCTGGGTCGTGGCCCGGCGGCCGGCGGCTGAGCCTCTGCGGCAGGCGGCGCGCACCTGTGCCCCCGGTCGCGCACTGCTCATCTGCCGGAAAAGCCGGGAATGACAGGGTTTAGATAGCAGTGGAGTTCTGGCATTGGCAGTGTTAACATCCATGGAGTCCAGTGTCTGTGCGTGCTCTCAGGGACTTGGGACATGAAACGACTTTTAATTGTGCTGAAGCACACATTTCCATCACACGCAGGGACGTGAGTCACTTCACTACCGAGATCCCGGCCCCAGAGTTTCAACAGAGCTGTGGGCTCTCGGTTCCTCTTTACCCAAGGCAATCCGGGAGGGTGGCATCAGACTTCAGCGGTGTTGAGATTTTGGGGGGTTCACGGGCGTCTCTGGCTCTGGCCTCGAGCATGTATGATGAAGGCCCCCACGTCTTAGGCTCACCCTTCAGCACGCCCCCTCATGCTCTGTGTCCCTCTTGATGTCCTCAAGGCTGGAATCAGGCTCTTTCAGGCACAGTGACCTCGGGGACGCAGGTGCCCTGGTGCCTGCACGAACCGTCCTCCTGGCTGGTGCTCGCAGAGCGGGGTGGCAGTGTCTGCCGAGAATTTAAAACCAATAATAAAATCGACTGTAAGTCAGTCTGCTTTTTATTACCCCCATGCTGGCAATTCTAAACAATGTCAGTGATAAAATACTCCTTCCCCCAAACCTTTTGTGGGCCCACATTCCAAACAATCGCTGTGGTGACTTTTGAACTTGAATTGTATACGTTCAGGTGTTTATGTGTGTGTGTACCCTTCAAATTAGCCTATTTTATTACTTATTCTTTAATAAATATTATATCCCCCAGGAAAGTTAATCAGGAGAACTCCCAGTGAGAAAAGTGTTAGATGGTTTGAGCCGGCTGCAGGGAGTTGGGGTCGCCAGCCCTGTGATGCTTAGGATCCCTGCATGAAAATAATACAGAAACGCTGACAGGGCAGTGATCACAAACCCAGGAAACAAAACCTGAGTTCATTCAATTCTGTCCTTCTATGTGATGACTTGGCATTTTAATTTCTGTTTAAAATTTTGTAAACGTGAATTTTAGTTCATATAGGAAGCATTTGGATTCAAATAATATATATATATATATTTTTAAAGATTTTATTTCATTATTTTCAGAAAGAGGGGAAGGGGGAGAGGCGGAAAGGGAGAAAGACATCAATGTATGGTTGCATTTTACCTGCCTCCAGCCACAGACCTGGCTGGAGACCTGGTTTGCAACCTGGTTATGTGCCCTGGCTGGGGAATCGAACCTGCGACCTTTGGGTTTGCAGGCCGGCACCTTATCCACTGTACTACCAGCCAGGGCTTTTGAAATAATATTTTTAAAAAATAGAAATGTATTTTTAAAAAATGTTTTAAAATGAGCTAATGAGAATAACAATAATTACTGAATCTTATGTGATTATCACTGAGAATAATTTTGTCTGAGAGAGGAGGGGCATGGAAAAAATGATCCATTTTGGGTGTCAAATACGCTAGGTCCACCACTGCCTGTGCTGATTCAGATGACAGAAATCCCTCCAGCTAATTGAAACAGTAGGGGATTAGCTAGCAGGTATGAAGTGACACACAAATACCTTCAAACAGGCTCTTATCAGAGCCCCCAGAAAGAACCCCAGCTTGCAGAATTCCTCTAGCTCTGGGAGCTACCACTGGGGCGGGCTGTGCTGCCATCTGCCCACAGCCTCTACCATGATCTGGGCCAGCCAACTAAAGACCTCGTGCCTTGCCTCTCTCCCTACCTCACTGGGCTTTATTTACATTGAGGCTAGTGCACCTGATTGGCAGAACTTAATCTTGTCTGGACCCCTCCTTGCAAAGGAGGATGGGAAACTCAATTTTCACATGATGTCTCCAGTATAGGATGGTCCCCTGGAGGACCTTGGAATGGAGGTTGAGTGAGCCACATCTACCCAGCCAGGTCTCTCTGTGAGACCTGCTTCTGAAGGGGTAAGGACCTCCTTTGTTTGACTGCCAGGTTCTGTCCCCTACTGGCTTCTGGGTTATAGGGTGAGCTCTGCAGCCCAGCTGAGCCATTTTTGTGCTGTGCGCCTTCTCCTCCACTCTGCAGGGACCTTCTCTGCCTGGGCTCTTCTGCGAGCTCTCCGGAGTGGCACATGTGAGTGTTCTCTCCAGACCTCCTCTGCGTCAGCCCACAAACATCTGCTGGGTGGGAGCAGCTCCCACACACCCACTGTGCACCGTGATGCTTCCCCTAAACACCACCCCTCTTAACTACATGTGCTTACAATCCTCTTTATCATTCTTTTATGGTACCTTTTTTCAGGGATTTTTCTCAATACACATTTGCAGATTAAATGCAACTCTTGTCCTCAAGTTTTCACTGTCATTCTCATGACATTAAAAATATTCTAGTTTGCATCTAAGCTTGGGCCCTGAAACCTCAGCTCTCCTGTCCCTTGTGGGGGCAGTGGATGGTTGTGGGTGATGTTGGGACCAAGGAGGTACTATGATGACAGCCTGGAGGGTGATACTGCAAAGAGCAGCAGGATGGGACCGTGGCATGAATGTGCCAGGGGAGGCCCAGTCTTGCACAGGAGGCTTGAACCCAGTGTCTACACTGTACCCTGGAAAGCAGGGCCTGCCTGGCAGTCACAAACAGGAGTGACACTCTGCTCAAAGGCTGGGAGGGAAGAGCCTGTGGCAATCTGCAGCCAAAGGATGGCTTTCTTTGTTGCAGATTCTAATGGCTCTGTGACCATTACAAAAACCTCTCAGGAAAGGGATGTTACTTAGGAGGATAGTACTTCTTACTTCTGGGAAGTGAAACTGGGAAAGGAGGTGGCCCAGAGGGAAGCAGGATTTGTGGCATTTGCGCTACTTCTTTCTGGATTGCCTCTGAGGAAAATCCCAGAGACGGCAGAGATTATCGGCATGGCAGGTGGCGGCCTTGCTCCACTTCTCCAGCCCAGGCATGGCCAGGACACTCTGAAAGGAGTCTACAGCCCCGAGCCCCAACATGGAGTGAAGATGAGGTTTCCTTTCCTCACCAAGGGACTCACATGGGTTCATCCCTGTGAGTGAACCCTTTTTCCCCCCTGCAGCTTCCTCGTGGCTTAAGGGCTATTTTACTTCCAATAATGGGGACAGAAAGCATGACCCATTACCATAACCTCCCTAAATACAGTACGTCTCATTTCCATATTTCTTATTTTTATATTTTGTTTTAAAATAAAGATTGTATGTATTTAGACATACAACATGATGATGTGATATATATACACATCGTGAAATAATTACTATAGTTATTACGGAGCATGGATATTTTTCCAGAGTCCATGTTCTTACCAAAGCAGTTTCTCAGGGTCCTGAAGGACATGTCTGCTATGTGTTTAGATTTATATGAAGAAAATATATATATTTAATTCACTTATATCTTTATTTGTATGTATTCGCATGCATGTATACACACAAACACACACACACACACACTATTTTTTATTCCTTGTTTCTACTTATCAGAATGATAGGGCATCTTGCTGATGCCTCCAACCAACTTGGAAGTCTCTCCAGAGGAAGACATGGTCAAGATCAGGCTCTTTAAAGATCCAGCTAATTCTAACCAGCCCATTAAGATTCTAAAGCGAAGAACACATTGTGAAATGTGAATTGATGTGACACTGTCAAACAAAACGACCTGTGAGCTCAGGAGAGATTGGTGCTTGTAGGAAAAGGCCAAAATGTGCATCTTAATCTTGATTTCCTTTGGGAATATTTCCTCCATTGTGTTCCTGACTCTAATTATGTTCTTGTGAAATCGGCATAGCTCTAGTCTCTCGGGCTGGACAGTCTTTTCTCCTCTGTCTTTTACTTTTCTCTTTTCATTTCTTTTCTTATCCTTCCCTTTTCCTTCCTTCCTTCCTTCCTTCCATCCTTCCTTCCTTCATTCCTTCCTTCCTTGCTTTCTTCCTTTCTTTTCTAAACATTGTTTAACAAAAACAGACATGTTATTTAATTTTTTGATCAGCAGTTGTTTGATTTTGAACTGTAAGTGTGCATGTGTGCCCAAAAATCCCATCCCATTAGGAGAAAAAGGATTGGATTTAAAGTTCTGCTTACTGTGTAAATTATTTAAGGCACAGGGACCTCAACTGTTCAACCAGAAAACCAAAGCTCAGCATTCAGAGTTCAACCTCAAAATAACATGAGCCATCCAAGAGGTAGGCACAGAGTTCTTCCTTTATATCCATAATCTCAGGATATTATGAAGCTTTTAGCCTTAAGAAAATTTCAGCTGGGATTTGTGTTTCACATCAAGCTTATCTTTTCCTGGGTTTAAAATGTATAGTAGGGGCTGGGTAAGTTGGGTAATAACAGAGATTATGAATTTTAATGTAGGGTTTGTCTCCCTATCTCTTTTTCCGTCAATTCATGATTTGGAAACACCCCTACTGCATGTTGTCATAGCTGTTTTTAGAATCTTGAATCAAAGCATCGTGTTTAGGGTATTCATCCATCTTCATATCTGGACTACACTCAGGCCCTCCCTAAGCTTTCAATTTCTTTGGCTATGTACTTCAGTGAACTGCAAACAAACAGATCATTTTCCTGATGGTGATAAGGCTGTAACAGACCTGACTTCATTGCCTAATGCCCTTCAGATACGCTTCCTACAAAACTCCTCAGCAGAACAAATATGGTTACTGAATTTGGTTACTGGTACACAATGAAATAATAGCTAAATAACATAGTTACAAGGTCATAATATAGTTAAATCATGCGGCAAGTTGCACACAATAGAAAATGCAGTTAGGTGGAGAATGAAATTAAGGGTTAGAGGTAAAAGAGAGGATGTATCTTTAGATGTGATTTAAAATGAAAAGCAGACACCCTCGAAGGACATTGAAAGATGTCACCAGATGATGCCCCAGGAAGCATCTTCTCTTGTCACTAAAGCAAGACTGGGTAAGGACAGAGGAAATGGCATGTTCAATTGACAATATATCTTATATATCCCTTTCTCTTTTATTTCTAAGACAGTCATCTGGATTTAGGTCCTTTTCTGGTCTTCACAGTTATTAAAAAGGTAATCTTCTGATTTATCCCACAAAGCATTATCAAATCAGTTATCCTTTCATACCACTATGATTATACTATTCTTCTGTCTCATATCCTCCAGAGCTTCTAATTACTTGCTGAAGTAGAGTAGGTAGCAATTTCTTAGCTTGACATTCAAGACTTTGACATAGTCTTTGTTCTAGCCTTACTAGGCAAAGTATGTACCTGTGTGTCAGCCATCGCTTGGGAACTTGTTAAGAAATGCACCACCTCAGCTGATTAAATAAGAATCTGCATTTTAGAGAGATCTTCAGGTGATTCACATGCACAGAAATTCTGAGAACCACTGTGTTAACCAAGCCAAAATACAAATAAACTCTCCACTTTCCTATTTTTGATTTTTGCTTATAGAATTAACTCCATGTTTACTTCATCTTTACCTATCCATACACAAGATATTTTTATGATTATCTCAAATGTAACCTCCTCCAGGGAACCTTTCCAAGTTATGCCATGGACTAGGCCAGATCAACCTGCAGAATGCCTGCCAATTCCTCTATAAAGTGAACTGCTGCTGCTGAAGGGACAGCTTTATTTATACCCCATAACCCAGTCCTCTTGGCCATAAAGAATTGGTCCATGATTGGGTAATCAGAACTTGAGCAGTCCATCCGTGGCTGGCCAGTAACCCAGGGTGTGGCCATATGAAATATGAGTGGGGACCATTAAATTCTCTTGCTCCTTTTTAGAAATTCAAACAAAGCAATTATTGGTGGTTGCTAAAACTAAACACTGGGAGATAGAGACAAAGTCATGAGCAGTCATGTGCAAACCATGGTTATGGGGAAACAAAAGCTTTAAGTAAGACAAGTCAGTAGAGTTAGAAGGATGGAGTAAACCTGTCGATGTGGGGAGTTGGGGGAGAGAACAATGGATCCCCAGACCTGCCCCAGTTCTTGATAACATTCCCATGCCAGGTTGTGGGTTCTCATAATAATTTCCATGACTTGAGAAAACTTGCATTAAGTCTGTTCCTTGTGACCGTAATAGTCACTTTGGAACCCCCAAATGGAGCTGCTGATTCTGTCTTTAGACTTCTCTTTGAGACTGTGTTACTTATTCTTGCCGGCTGTTTCCCAGCTTTGCATCGTAACATCTGTCATGTTATAAACAGCTATTAGCAATTTGTGATAAGGTGTGTTCTCACTTTTGAGCTTCTAGCAAGGTGCATGCTAAAAGTAGTGGTAAGATTGACTCAAACTGAATTCCAGGGAAGCAAAAGCACTACAGTGAAGAGATCTGGGAAGGAAAGCGATAGGCCTTTTCATTAAAAAGAGCAGCTGAACTGAGTGTGGCCAGAATTTAGCTGAAGTCTTTGATGTACTGTACCAACCAGGCCAAAGAGCCACAAGCTGTTCGGTGTCATTGCAGCAAAGTTAGTAATTCCCATCTCTCAGGAATCTGATTTCAGCTGACGCTATTTTATCAGTAAAATAATTTCTTATAGTGAGTTGAATGTACCAAACACATGTTTCCAGCTGGTCAGCAATCTTCCCTCTTAACCTTTAATCTGCTCTAGGCTGTTCCTACAGATCACAGGACAAATGCTGTTTGGAGAATGATGAGTCTCTGCAAATAGAAGGAGGCAGCTTCATCACTTATATTTGGACTGCTGCCTCCCATGGAGGGTCAGTGTGGTCTGTTATGTGTGTGCATAGTGGTATGTGCAAGGGAGCTTTGTGCACAGAGACATAGACATGTGTGTGTGTGTCTTTTAGTGTGGGAGATCAAGCTGCATCTGAAAAGTGCCATTATGGTTGTTGGAAGGAAGGCAGAGAACGGACCCTAATTTTATAACAAGATGAGGGTTTCTTTCCCTTTTCAGCTCCCTCTTGGAGAATATCATGCTCCAAATCTGGATGTTTCATCTGCTTTTAAGCTGGAAGCTTCCTCTTTAATGGCTTTGTGACTCACTGGGCCCGGGTGATGGTTGCTTTTTCTGTGTATAGAACCATAATCCTTCTCAATTATCAAAGACATAAATTACTATTATTTCCTTACCAGATCGAACATCTCGCTTAAATACGTGAAAGAAAAATTGTTGGTTGTCTGGTGAATTTTCCTCTTGGAAAAACTGCCTACTCTTAATCTACAAGTTCAATGAAAGTTCAAAAGTTTATCAGTGCAAACTCCATATTCTAATAATTCATCAGCCAGCTTCTACATCCACGTTAGGAGGCTCTCAGTTGAGATGTTTTTGTCTCCTCTCCCATGTAAAAGTAATCAAACAGCACATTTCCTGGGCATATCACAAATACCTATTGATCATAATCAGAGCACAGATGGTATAAGAGCTTGGCTGACATACAGGCCCTTGTGTCAATCACAGGAACAAATAGATTTTGACAGCCCTGCTATGATTCTCCTACCCCAGCAGAATTCCATTCAGTGCTGCTGTTTGGAGAATTTTGAGCAGACAGCACTTCTGAAGGAGTGTCATAGTCCAAAGTTATTGTAGAGATAAACTGGATTACTGAGAAAATGGTGCTTTTAATTTACTTCATACTTACTTTTGCCACAGAAGGTCAATACCTTTCTCCAGTGTTGAAAGAGCTCTCATCAATTTCAAATTTATCCTGATTTATGCCTGCTAATTAGGGAAAAGGAAAAATCCTAATTTGCATTTTCTGTGACAGTATGAAGTGCTATTAATACTTTCCTCCAATTGGGATTTGTTTTCTTACCCACTTTTTAAGTTAATAATTTTCATTGATAAAATTAAAGCGCTTGCGCCATACCATCAATCTTTCCCTTATGATGTGTACAGATATTCATGCTGGAGAATAATATAAGAAGAGAGAGCTCATCCCCCCATGTATTATTATAAACATTAACACCCCCTGTGAGGGCCAAATAAGAAAGGATCTTCTTCGATATTAACCATTACTGTCCATTACTTTACTGCTTCATACGTCAAGGCTGTGAGGACAAGTTCAATAGAAAATGGGTCCGACTCCATGAGGGAAGGGTATGGGCTATAAATGAAGAATGATTTAGGTAACAAGCTTTTTTGTTCTTAGTCCTGGTCTCCAGCTCTAGGCTGGCATGTATTCCACATGGTTCTTCTTTTTTGTCCCTTAGCCATCCTTCACCTTTTTCTTGAATTGTTTCCCACCTATGCACTCTCGCTCATGGGGGAGGAATGGAGGAGAACAAGGGGACTATGCTTTTATCTTACTTTTCATTAACTATCTAAGCCTGCTCCCCAGCCATACTTGAATGTACTAAAAGTAGATATTTGACTCAAGGGAAACCAATCCATAGACTGGTTTAATCCAACCAGATCAGATGCCTTCTCTCCAGAATTCAAGTTAAGAGACAGATCATCACTAATCAGATAATATTGGATGCTTGGAAGCAAAGGCATACACTAGGCCATGTAGGAATTGAAGGCCATGCAAGCCTGGGCAGCCACCTCTGGGAGTGTTCATTCTGATGAGTGAGCAGAGAAAGCTCATCTGTGATGACAAGCATGAGATCAAAGTTTGCACAGAGATGAGCCACTTCAGGCTCCCATCAAGGACAGAGAGTAACCCTGGCTCTGAGGTTTGCAGATTTGTCAAGCTCCCTGTGGCCCAATTCCATCTACTACTTGTCCTGGTATGCTCTCATGCTTCCCTGTTGTGCTTCTGAATAGGTCCTTGTTTTTCTTAAACTGGCTTGAATGAGTTTCTGTTCTTCACAACCAAATATGCACTGACCAGAAAGTATCCTGCTAGAGGGTTTCAGATGGGGAATTTTAGCTTCCTTCACCTACCTTGTCCAGTGCCTGGGAACTCTACAAAATCATGTCCTCTCTTTTGTCTAGCTGAATGTAGAGCCAGAAGGAAAGTATTATTCTATAAATGTTCAAATCTCTTAATGCTACCTTCAGAGTTTTCTATACTCATTCTCTGCCTCTCACTCTATTGATGGCTCCACTCTTGGGTCTTTACCATTTACTTAAGCCATTCTGCTTTATTCCTTTCTCCCTGTGGTTGATTAAAGTTAGCTCCACATTCATTGTGATTTCCCCCATTGAGATGGAGATTAGTTCCCATTCTCCTGATTATGGGCTGGCTTTTGTGACCTGCTTTACCAACAAGAATATGGTGCAAGTGATGTGTTGATCTTCCACAGTTAGGCCATAAGAAGCCCTGATACTCCTGGCTGTGCCTCTGGAAACACTTTCTTGGAACTCTAAGAAGCCTTGAAGAAGTCCTACTACTCTGAGACTGCCATGCTGTGAGAAGCCTAAGTCAGGGTGAAGGAGATGGTAGGGAGAGAGAGACAGGCAGGCAAGGACTGTAAGTGTCAAAGTTGTGAGTAAAGAAGCCATCTTGGGATTGGGCCCTTCAGCCCCAGCTGATACCATGTAGATCAGAGATAAACTACCCAGCCGAGCCCTTCCTGAATTAAGACACAAAAATTGTGAGCAAAATAAATTGGTAGTTTTAAGCCATGAAGTTTTGGGGTGGTTTATTGCACACCAACGGAGAGCCAGAATATTCTGAGCCATCTCAGGTTTCCTCTAGCCTCCTTGCCTTTCCTAATATTACTCCCTGGCCCAAAGACATCTTCTTCCTTCCCCTCCACCTCTGTATTATTTGGTTATCAAGACAAGCATCTACTTTTCTAAGAGGCCTTCTTTGATCATTCATCTCTTCTATAGTGTGTTTGGACAAAGCCATTCTTAGAACCCTTTGATTAGTCCTATGTGCCTATGGTGCTTTTACTGTCATGTCCTAACTTCCCAAGAGCAGAGTCTATTCCTTGCTCCTTTTTTTTTCATCCCTCTATCCCCCAACAGAGTTCTGTAGAGAAGGGAGTAAACATATGTCGAGCTCTTAAATGTTCTCATTTTTCTTAAATGTTCTCATTTTGAGACTGAAGAGCCCTAATCACCTTAACCAAATTTATATGGGTACAAAAAAAAAAAAGTATTCAATTATACATTTCTGACTAGGGATTCAAATTTAGAGGTACTTCCTACTTTTATTCTCAGATTGTGCGTAGACTTTCAACTTTTGGGGTGGTAGGGAGAAAACCCCAATTGCAATGGAAAGAAATCTCATGTAGCTAAAATAATGAGCAGAATCAAGTGACATATTCTACATTTGTTTGCTTGTCAACAACATATGCCTGTATCATTTATGGGAGGTCAGGGGCAAACTCTGTTTATGGTTCTGCTCTAGCCAGGGTAAGTATCTTTCAAACACATCACCTCTTTCTAAAACCTATTTTGTTTGGATTTCTCCCAGCCCACCAAAATGAACTTTCCCATGTTCCCAGGACATTTAAAAAAATTTCCATGTACTCTTTGGCTTCCCTTTCACATGCAACATTTTTCTTTGTAATGTTCAGAAAACTCATTAGCATAGCAAATATGCATTACTCCAAATTTCCCCTCACTGCAGTAGATATAGGCAGGATTCAAGCAAAATGTTGGCCCAGCACCCAAGGACTTGACTACTAAGTTGAAGAGAAGTCAACTTAAAGTCAGGTCATATCTTCCTATAGTTTTCTATTTAAGTAATTAAGCCCTATCTTCTGTTTTCAAAGGATCAACATTTCCTTTTCTGCAAATATCCATTTCCACTTTAATTCATGGTGTGTACTTGTCTATTATTGCATGTGTACTATTCACTTGTGGAATCATTGCTGTTAGATTTTCACATTTTTCTTAACAATCACAAAATCAGCAACATGATAGCAAGCAAACCAAATTGAGAGACAGAGATCTTTTTTGATGCTGCAAAAGAGAAAGAAAGGACACATTTAAAATTTTCTGCTTCTTTAAGAATTCTGTTTTTTAGAAAACTGTGCAGGTATTGCACTTCTCCCCAGCGATTGCAACTGTATAAATTCTAACTTTTCCCAGTGCTCAGGCACATAGGATACAGGGAAACATTAGCCACAGTCTATTCATGTTCATAGATCGTGACTAAGATAAATAGATTTTTGAGAAACATTGATGTAGGTGTTTTCCGAGTGGGAGGAATTTCATCTTCCAGGCTCTGTGACGAACACCTAGAATACTGGAGACTCTTGGAAATTTGTGCTTGACTCCCTTTAAAGGAGATGTGACTAAGGTCACAGTGTGACAAATTTCTGACACAACAGCGTGAAGGATCAGGGATCTGAACAGAGGGGAGCAAAACAAGCTGAAGTGAAAAGTTCAAATGCATGAGTGGTATTCTTATAAGTAAGGCAATTATTAGGGGTTATTGAAGAGTCGTTTTTACAAGGGAGGTGGTTCAGCCTCTACATTTCAAACAGGAATGTGCCTTTGCTTTCTCTTTCCCTTCTGTCAGTTACAATGCAGTGTGTACAAGCATGCACACACACACACACACACACACACACACACATACACACATACACACATACACACCTTATTTATACTTAATACCCAATCTGTTGAAAAATATTTACTCTTCATCATAATGCTGAATTGTGACATATATCTTCAGTTCCTTAGCAACAAACTATCATGTCAGCCTTGTGAAATTCTGGTCAGCCGAGAGGAGAGGGAATGCTGAAGTGTAATGGAGAAAGATTCTTATTTTAATCACAAATGTGTATAAGAACTGGAGCGATAATGTGAAAAGGCTGGTCAAGGAAGCTTCGTTTGAACAAGCGTTTTCGATTAAGGTTTGTGTCAGCCCAGAAGTCCCCTTTAAGTTCCTTTTTATTGAATAATTTCCCTTTGATCCTTGAGTAACTAAAAGAAAACCTAGCACTTGACATTAACCTGGGACTTAGAGCCCTGTCATAGGGCCCATCTTCTTTCCTTTTTCCCTATCTGTTGGGATTGATGCAAAAATAATTTTTAGATACAACCAAATCATTGAACAGCATTAAAATGGGAACAAAATTAAAAGGAATAAATACAGAATTCTTGAGAGAAACACACACACACACACACACACACACACAGAGAGAGAGAGAGAGAGAGAAAAGAGAGAAGAGAGAGAGAGAGACCCAAGAAAGCAAAGGTTATTTAAATAATTCTGAGAGTATTTTAAAAACTATGTAAGTGTAATATACCCCAATTCCCAGTTTTTGTATTTAAATGTCTGATCAGTCATTCAGTTCCAGTGCAGACCTGATGTTTGAAGGCCACTTTGTAATGGTTTTACCCTGGTTCGAATGATTTGCAACCCAAGGGGAAAAGGTGCATTCTGTGCAAAGCAAATAGAAAACATATCTGAGCACAAATCAAAAGAATGATTACCACACTCTACGCTCTGTACCCATTACTGGGTCCCCAAGGCTCTCATTCTGTTTGTCTTGGCACTTTTTCTCTAGCTGCCTTTGGTGTGACTGGGTGGGAAAAAATACCACCCACCACCCACAGAACCCTCAGCAGAGAATGAGGGCAGTGGAAACGAATAACCTACAAAGATGAGACATACTTCAAGACCATGGCGCTCTAAACTTTATTGTGGAAAAAGCTGTCTGGGGAGACCTCCCTGGGCTCCCACGGAGGTCTTTGCTGAGTGTGTGTCAGGAAGTGCCTGACCATCTGCGGAGGCGCAGCCCTGTTCTCATTTCAGCCTCTAGCAAGCTCCCAACGCAGTGGGTAATGAAAAATGGCGTTGGCACAAAGTGGAGAGGAAAAGCATTGCTTTGCACTGCTAGGGAGACAACATTTCATACCCTGTGAAAAGAATGACCTACGTAACTTACTGTGCATGGCAGAACAGTTGCTATGTGTCTTTAAAAGAGCGGCCTCCATGCCACCAGAACCACTTTGTCTCTTCCACCCCCCACTGACAGCACAGCCTGTGTTTATAAGCAAATCCACTCAACCCCTTAATGATGACCTAGAATAAACATCTGACATACACTGCCTTTCAAGCTCTCCTGTGTTTAGGCATGAGTTGTTCACTTCTGTGCCTTTTGTGTGCAGTCTGAAGGAAAGACAAATGATACAAGGGATGATTTACATTATCAATGGAGGCAGAGGTTATGCCTGTGTTTATCTGATCTTCTTTTATTGTATAACAAACGGTAAGATAGCTAGCCTGGTGCACAAAGACCATTCAGATTCAGCCACCCATCCACCCACCTCATTTCCATGTTGACTTTAATTTTAAAATCTATTAAAAGCACAGGCCCTTGAATGGCTAGGTTCTTTTGGTTGAGGCAGGCCTGTAGGAAAAGAATGTGTTTCTCATTTAAGGTCAGGCTTCCTTTCCATCAAGCTGCAAGGGTTTTGCTATGGGGCCTCTTCTCTCTAATTGCAGTAAGAGGATTGCTTCTCAACTTTATGAGGATGACGTGGGTGCCCAGCTCAGCATTCTCTGCAAAGCCCTGAAAATTGGTAAGTAGTCAACCTAGCCTCAGAAGAAAACCACAGGGACTGTGCGCGGGCCTGAAAATAGGTAAGCTTGCTTTTTCTTTCAGTGAGTTTATACAAAAAATCAAGTCATCTCATGAACTATCAATCTGGCCTGGAAAAGAGCTTCATAAAACCAACCATAGGCCTTCAGGACAACCTGTACCACATTTGAACAGAATGTGTCAAGACTGAATTCTCTAAGTATCTCCTTTGAAACAAAACAAAAAATCCTGTAATAGAAACTGATCTCCAAGGGAAGAAATGCTTCTTCACCATCAAAGATTTGCCAATCATCAAAGATGCCTCAACCTCAGCTGCCCAAAGTCCCTGTCAAACTCATGGAGAGGATGGGTGATGGTGAAGGCAGCGGAGTAGGAGATGTGTTCCTGGAGATGAAGCTTTGGTGCTGGCAGAAGGTAAGATGGCCCATATATGAGGTCCCAACCCTTTTCCTGAATTGACTAAACAACTATGGAGGAGAAGTTTAAGTTCTGGGTCAGATGGAAGAAACACACTCTACCTGGTTGTTCTGATGAAGTGAAACTATAAAACCTGGACAGAATGGATGTGGACCCTGAAAAGTAAATAGTAGCAATTAAATATGGGAAAAGACCAGAATTTGGAGTACCACTGAACTGGTTGTGAGTTTACCATTTTTTCCCTTTGAAATCCTGAGCTCAACGCAACCTGAAAACTAGAGGTGGGCTCCAGGGAGCAAACTAGGAGAGCTCTAGGTTCAAGAATTGGGAAAAAAGACTCCTAACTCTTTTCTCTGTTCCCTCACACCTCAGTCCCCAAGCTCATGCACACACAAATTCACTTTCACTGTGTGATTAAAAAGCATAATATTGGGAACAAAATTTTGAAGTCCCCTCTGCCTCCACAGGTCCTCCCCAACCCTATCCTCCTTAGGGGGCCTGATGCCTTCCTGCCCTATCCTTGCTCCCTTATTCCCAGTCTCGGGGTGCTAGGCCATGCCTAGGCCATCACAAGGCTGTGGTCCCTCACCCAGGCCTATCCCTGATGAAGCCATGGTTTTGTTCTACATTCTTTTTAGTCAAGAGCCACCATTAAGATCCTCTGGGTTTTGATCCATTTCTCCCAACAAACCAACAAACAACAATAAATACAGAAGTCATCCTTGATTTATCTCTCTTTTTTCCACTTCTGTATCCAATTCATCAGTGAGCACTTCCAGTTCTGATTTCAAAACACACCTAGCATCTGTTCAGTTGCCATCCTGGGCAGTGACCACAGGAGCTTCTCATCCCATTCTCCTGCTTCCATTGCTTCCTTGTGATGGCCTTTTCTCAGCACAGTGGTCAGAGTTACCCCACTAAAACAAATATCGTGTTACTTCTCTGCTTAAAATCCTCCAGAGTCTTTCCATTGCTTTAAAACTGAAGGCCTGACTCTGGCCCCCAAGGTCTTGAGCTGGCTCTTGCCTGCTTCCCGGCCTAGTCTCCTCCTGTTCTTTCCCTCAGACTATGCACCAACCACTCTGGCTTTCTTGTTCTTCCTGGAACATGCCCAGCTTATCCCACTACAATGTTATTTTCTCTGCTTTGAATTGGCTTCTGCCAGAAATCTGCATGGTTCCTGCTTTGGGTGGTTC
This sequence comes from Noctilio leporinus, assembly GCA_004026585.1. NCBI lineage: Eukaryota > Metazoa > Chordata > Mammalia > Chiroptera > Noctilionidae > Noctilio > Noctilio leporinus. The sequence continues at coordinate 70,309 of PVIW01001895.1, read as the reverse complement.
AAGGGTTAGCCCTAAAGTCACTTTCTCAGAGAAAACTTCTCTGACTACTGGTTTTAAATATCCTCCCCAACCTTCTGTCTCTCTCCATCCCTTTAACCTGGTTTATTTTCTCTAAGAATTTAACTACCTCGTGCAAGGCTTTATTACAGATGTTGGCTTCCCATTGCAACATAGAATCCAAAGTCCCTCCTCTGACCTACACGATGCCATGTGACCTGGCTACGGCCTCCCTCTCTGACACCACACTTCCTGCTTCCTAAGGGCAACCTCCCCCTGCTGTCTCACCCCTGCTCACTCCCCTCTAGCTACACTGACTTCCCTGTGCTCCTGGAACACACCTTAGGACCTTTACACTTGCTATATCAGTTCCCTGGAATGCTATCCCCCAAATAGCTTCCTAGCATGCTTTCTGCTCCAATATCTGTGGTATCACTGACTCAGAAATGTTCTTGGAATGTTATAATCAAAATAGCAGGCCCATCATTGGTTATCCCCCTTACTTGGTTTATTTTTCATAACATTTATTACTATCTGCTTTGTGAGTATATAAATATTTTAAAAGTATATTTTATCGATTATGCTGTTACTGTTGTCCCAATTTCTTTTCCCTTTGCTCCCCTCCACCCAGGAACCCCCTTTACCTCCCCAATCCCATCCCTCTTAGTTCATGTCCATGGGTCATGCATATAACTCCTTGATGTCACCCTTTCCTATATGATTCTTAACATCCCCCTGTCTATCTTGTACCCACCACTTATGTTTCCTAATCCCTGCACCATTTCCCCATTTCTCCTTCTTCCCCCTCCCAGCTGATACCACTCCCAATGATCCCTGTACCTATGATTCTGTACCTATTCTGGTTGTTTAGTTTGTTTTTGTTTTTATTATTTTTAAATTCTGTTGTTGATAGTTGTTTGTTGTTATTTTAGTGTTCATAGTTTTGATCTTTTTCTTAAGTAAGTCCCTTTAACATTTCTTGTAATAATGGCTTGATGATTTATATTGCCTGGGAAGCACTTTATCTGCCCTTTAGCTTTATATTGTCTGGGAAGCACTTTATCTGCCTTTCTATTCTAAATGATAGCTTTGCTGGATAGAGTAATCTTGGTTGTAGGTCATTGTTTTTCATTACTTTGAATACTTCTTGCTAGTCCCTTCTTGTCTGCAAAGTTTCTTTTGAGAATTCAGCTGATAGTCTTCTAGGAACTCCTTTGTAGGTAACTCTCTTCTTTTCTCTCAATGCTTTTAAGATTCCCTTTATCCTTAGCCTTTGGCATTTTAATTATGATGTGTCTTGGTGTGGTCTGATTTGGATCTAGCTTGTTTGGAACTCCCTGTGCTTCCTGGACATGTATATCTATTTCCTTTGCCAAATTACAAACATCTTTCATTATTTTTAAAAATAAGTTTTCAATTTTTTGCTCTTCTTCTTCTCCTTCTGGCACCCCTATGATTCAGATGTTGGCACATTTAAAACCACCTTAGAAGTTCCTAAGCCTGACATCATTTTTTTCAATTTTTGTTTCATCATTCTATACTGGCTGACTGTTTAATTTTTCCTTATGTTCCAAATCATTTATTTGAACCCCTGATTCCTTCACTTCACCATTGATTTTGTATGGTCTGTCCTTTGTTTCATTTAGGATAGCCTTCACTTCTTTGCTTCTGTATTTGCTGTGCTCAAGCACGTTTGTCAAGTCTATGAGCATCTTTTTTTTTTTTTTTTAAAGATTTATTTCATTATTTTTAGAAAGAGGGGAAGGGAGAGAGGCAGAGAGGGAGAGAAACATCAATGTATGGTTGCCTTTCACCTGCCTCCAGCCATAAACCTGACTGGAGACCTGGTTTGCAACCTTGTTATGTGCCCTGGCTGGGAATCGAACCTGCGACCTTTGGGTTCACAGGCCGGCGCCTTATCCACTGAGCCACCAGCCAGGGCCTATGAGCATCTTTATCACCAGTGTTTTGAACCCTGCATCTGTTAGGTTGGCTGTCTCCTCATCGTTTAGTTAGCACACTGGAACCTTGATCTGCTCCCTCTTTAGGGCCATAATTCTCTGTCTTCTTAACTTGAGGGGCTCCTGTGTTTGCCTCTGTGTCTTAGGTAGAACAGTCATACCTGTTATGTTGTAAGGGGCAGAGTCTTCGGTATTTGTCAGTACAGGGTGACCCATTTCACCATGTTGTAGTACAGTATGTGAGAGAGAAGTTTGAGAGGGGACAATGCTGCTTGCTCAGCCCTTGCCCCTTTTTCAGGTACTTCTCCCACTTCCTGTATGGGACTGGAGCCTCTCTAGTTGTTGCCTTCACTGTGGTTTCCAGCATGGGTGGGTCTGTGGACATTTTAGGACTGTAGGGGCCTCTAAACAAATGGACTCTGTTGAGAGACTGGCAGTTTCTTCCTCTGGCCCAACCCCACTGGCTTTCACAGTCAGAAGTAACGAGGCTTCATTTCCTCCCTGGTGCTAGAACCATGAGCCACACAGTCTGGTCTGGTGCCAAGAGCATTCCCCTGGTGTCCCTACTTTTTTAAAAAATGTGTGATTGTGCCTTCCACCAGCCTGCCACAGCTGCTCTCCTGCTGCAGCCACTGTGATGCCAAACTGCTTTGCCAAACTGCATCTTCTCTGTCCTGGCTCTGCTCCTCATACCTGTCTGAATATTTCTTCTTTATATCTTTGTTTGTTGGCTTCCATGCAGCTTGGTTCTGGAATTTCTGGCTGTCTCTAGTTTTGAGGTAGATGTCAGCATGTCTACCTGTGCCTCCATCTTGATCAGAAGTCCCTAATATGTATATTTTTTAGGTTACCTGTTTCTCATCACTAGGCTGTCAGCCAGGTAAGAGCAGGGATTTTGTTTTGTTCACTGTTGTCTTGCCTGTGAGTGTCACCTTCACTTACACCAACATCAGGTTGAGGATGGCTGGGTACAGGGAGCCGCTAGAATATTGGGAGCTTTGTGGGAGGAGGGCTGACATCTTGGCTGTTGTTCATTGTCTTGTCCCTCGCCCCTAGGTGTAAGTTCTGTATGGGCAGTGGCTGAGAGGCAGTGCCCAGTACATGGTGGGTGCCAGAAATAGTTGTAGAATAAATGAATGAATAAATGATAGAGGCTTTTGGATATTTAGAAGGAATTTTGCAGTTTTTAAGAGAAGCTTTCTAGACTCTCAACTCCAAATGCAGTGGGTTTCTGATACCTTTATATTTGCCTTCCGTTGGTAAACATATTTTGATGGTCTTCTGTTGTTCTTGTGATAACGTGCTATAACATGGCCTCTACCTTATGTCCAGAGCCCCCTTCCTGACTGGCGTGGGCCACACACACACAGTTCTTCTTTCAATTCCTCCTTCACAAGCTCCTTCCCCACCCAGGACCTTGGCCTGTGCTGTTCCCTTTGCCTGGACCACTCTCCTGGCTGCCACCCTTCCTAAACTTGTCTAAAACCGACCCTTAACACCTTAGGACATATTCTCCTGCACACCACCTATCCCAGTGGGGCCTTGACATGTGTTGGATTATCTATCTGGTGAAGCCTCCCATGAAGGGGGTGCAGAGGGTACCTTTGCCCCACTGTTATATGTCCTAGAATCTAGCTTTGCCTGAAATAGGCTTTTCATAAAATTTGTTGAATGAAAACATTAGGTAATTAGTTAATAAATGAAAGAAAAGTACCTAATTTTTCTGTAGAGTCCCAATTTCAGGATAAGGCAGTGAAGGCAATGTTAAACATTAAAGGCAAAGTAACACAGAAAGTAACCTGTTAGAACTACTAGAACATGAGAGGGGACAGGTGGATTTCCAGGGCAGACAACGGAGATGAGCTGCAGGATGGTGGAGACCTGCCACTCCAGCCCAGGCTGGCCTCCTTTTTCTTCCAAAGTTTAACAGGACCATACCTCCACACCAATAATACAGCTGGTGCTCAGGTTCTTTTTCTTTCTTGTCTTTTTTTTTTTTTTTTACAGTATTATATGGAATTATCTTTGTGCCTTTCTACTAACACTCAAGATAAGAATAAGAATAGAAAAGACCATTGAAAGAGGCTAAACTTAAGGTGACCTTCCAGCAGCCAGTTCTGTCCCATTGTGAGCTGCCTGGCCTCATGAGTGCCTGGCAGGGAGAAGGGGACTGTTCAGGCCAAGGCACCACTCCTTGTCTGGGATGAGGTGGAGAGAGTCAACCTGCAGGCAGGGGATGAGGGGCACTGGTCTGGTGACCTTTAACTGGCCTTTCCACCTAGAAACTCTCAGAGTTTATGCCTGTGCTTCCTGTTAGTCAAAGCTTCGATCTTCTCTCTCAACCTAGCCTTTGCTGGAAAGAATAAATCAGTGTCTGCCAGTCTTGCTGCTCATTGGAATTACATGAGGAGGTTTTAAAATCTGGAACATAGGCCCTTCTGTGACCAATAAATGAAAATATTGGGAGTAGGGTCCAGGTATCAGTATTTTTAGAATCTTCCTAGATAATTCTAAAGTGCAGCCACTCTATGACATGCAGCACAATAGGCTGGCATCTTTTTCTTCCCTATTGCTCCTTCCTGTTCTCAGATGGCCTGAATGATAATGGTATGTGCGGTGGGCAGACTTCTGTGACAGCTGCCAGCAGTCCTGCGTCCTGGGCTTCCTGCCTCTTGTGGCCTCTGCTCCCTTGGGAGTGGGCTAGACTCAGACGCAGATCAACTTAACCATCCAGCGGAAAATAGCCAACACAGCTGGAAATGTGGGGAAGAAGAATTGAAAAGCCCTGCATGATCCACAAAATTGGTTGATCAATCTGTGGTTATCAATGACCTTTGCTGCCTGAGGACTCCCTTCTCACTCTCCTTCAATTCTAACCCCAACCCAAGAGGGGTTATTTTAGGGGTTATCAGCCCTTTGGTACTCTAAGCATCCATCATTGAAACTTTCTTCAAGGCTTCTAATCTACCCTCCTTCTCCTTTGCATTTCCTCCTTCCTCTCCTTTCTGCCTCATCTTGAACTGGGAGCTGGCATTGTGCTCTCTCTGTCTTTCAGAAAATCCTCCTCTCAAAGTACAGCCAGCATAACACTCTGCTTAGGTGGCCATAGCAGCTGCTTATCTAAGTCATTGTTACATTGATACGAGTTCAAGCACCAGGGGCAAGGTCTTGTTGGATGCTCTAGCCCTGGCGGTGGGTTGCCCTGGCACAGCCATTGTCATCTCCAAAAGTAAGTTCAAACTAAGGTTTCCAGACCATTGGGACACTTGGCCTCTCTTTTGGGAAATGTGGACTGCCGGGTCAATTGCCTCCTGCTCCCTTAAAATTTCCCCAAGCATCAGAGGAGCTGCTCTGGGGATTCTATTCCATGTCCCCAGTTTCCCCAACCCCCAGAGGTGCCAGCAGCCCTTTTGTTGGTTTGGCTTTCCACTTAGATCATTGAAGCAATTTCAGATCCAACTGGGCAACACTCAGCATTTCATTTATGTCTTGGCAAGGTTACCGTGTTATTACTTAACTGTGCCGCTGCTACTCAATAAGTGGGAACTGATTGAAATAACCACGGGAGTTGCTGGATTCCCCTAATTTTAGCACCAACTTAAAGCTCACTCCCACAGTTGGAAGTTAAAATAGGCTGCCAGCCCACAGAAATGCCCACCCACCACACCTCACTGTCACACCACTGACGCCTGTCATGGAGGGAGCCATGAAAGGCTGCATAGCATTCTTAGAAACCACGTTCTTCTCCTTGGCAGATGCCTGAGGTCATTTTGGCCAGGCCCAATTTTGTTCAGATTGATTTTTTTTTTCAGCTTGTGGAAATTTGCATGACGGCTTTAGATACTCCTGTTTACTTCCATAATTTGTTTAACAGGCAGGCCAAGTAGAGAGTGCATATTCGAGCAATGGAAGAGAACAGAAACTTTCGTTTGGGGGCACCTCTTTAAATGACTCATTCTCAGAGTCCAGATGTGTGGAGGGCAATGATCCTGAGCAATCAAGGTAATTTGGAAAGCAGAAAATGATATCTAATCCAGGCTAACTTGCTGTCTCTTGGTGTTTGCAGTAGTGAACTATGCCACAACTTGAAAATGTTGTGTAACTCCCCACAACCCTATCATAATTTTTTAAAATTGAAAACTATAATTTACTAGAATTTTGAAGAAATTTTATGAGAAGTTACTTTTAATACTGTGCCCACTGCTTGAAATTTCTCATCACCGTGCAATTTTGTGTTATCTTGCTCCTATTTTAAGTTATAATCTGTCTTTAACATCTTAGAACAGCGTAGTTGATCAAACTGTCAAGGGCAAAGTAAAGGAGTAGAATGGAGGTGACTTTTTTAGAGAAAGAGAAAGAGCTTTATCCATGAAGTGTTTCCTGAGAGGGCCCAGGGCAGCTCCCCAAGTTCCATCAAGATCATTCACTTCTACCCTCTCCATGGCCATGGCCACTGTGTTCTCCTAGGCCTCATGGCCTCCCCTTTGGACCATGTGGGAACCTCCTGTCACCCTTATTGGTTATTAGTGTCACACTAGTTACCCTTAAATATATCTTTCCCCATTCCACTTCCTCTCTCAAGATACTCAGAGACTCTGTGGCTTATAGGATCAAGTTTCAGTCTCTTAGTCTTCAAATGAGCTAACTAGCTCCTAATAACATGCTGCCCTTAGGTACCATTGCCCCTTCATGAAAACTCTTTCTAGTCAGACTCACCATTTTCTTAACTTACTGTTCAAATTAAGCTTCTCACATCTGTCAACTTATACTTCATAATGCCATGTCTTTCTTCCTCCTGCCCACCCACCTGTCCAAGCCTCTTCCTACCTGTCCAAGGCTCTGCTTCTTTCTTAATCATTCCCAACATATAGCAACCTCCCATCTTTGGACTTTCATGAGTACTTTCTGTACAATTATCACAAAAAAAATTGGTACTTTTTTTAAAAACAAGATTTAGTGAGAGTTTTAACTCTTGTAACTATTTGTTGGTTAATTATTTTTTTCCAGAATGAGGATTTTAAGCATTTAAAATTGGTAGGAGAATATGGATCCAAGGGAAAACAAAGGGAGGACAAACAAAGAATGGACAATTTTGTGTACAACATAAAGCTTTCAAAATTAGTTGGCTGCTCTCTAAAATCTATCAAAATTCCCACTTTGAGAATTGCCATGTGACCATGCTCTGCTGCTGTGGTATTGGGGCCACTTGCACGTGGAGTCACAGTTCTTGTGTTTCCCGAAACTATCATAGTAAGAAAGAGACTTGGGCTGGTTCATTTTTTTCTAAAGCTGCAAGAATACCAAGTCCCTGACCACACTTATTTTCACATTTACTGAATCAGGCCAAGCTCTGAACTAAACAATGCAAATGAAAATTAACCAGGGACTCCCATGGGTCTCACATATGGCACTTTTGAATCTCTATTTTTTTTTTTTTTTAAATCATAATTGTTTTTCTTATTCATTTTCTTTGGTTGAATACACAGCTGTAAAAAAAAAAAAAAAAAGCGGGGGGGGGGGGGGCATTAGTATTGATGGAAATGAAAAAAGTCCATGGAAACAGTTGAATATCTACAGAGACAAAATTAGGCAGGAAGGAAACCAAAGCAATTTCAGTATCTCTGTGCAAGGCATGCATACCTTTCCTGGCCAAGACCCCTGTATCAGGTCGTCGGACTAGGTGGCAGGTGCTTCCTTCACTCACACAGAAAACAAGCCCTGGGCCTCTGGTGCTGTTGAGGAGAGTTATTATCTCACACACAAACACCACACCCTTTCTGTTCTTCCCAGAAGAGATAAAAATGGTCAAGTCACTGAGAAAAGAGCCAGAGAAGACTTTGAGCCTTTTCTTGATTCAGGAGATTTAAAGTAAAAACATTTCTTGATACTTTAGTAAGGCTATGTCCCCACCTTTACTGAATTTTTGTGGAAAAACCAAACAATAATGTGAAACAAGCAATCATAAAGAATATCATGCCCCAGAATAGTCACTCTGGTGGGACATCACTACTTTACTGCATACTCTGGTGGGACATCACTACTTTACTGCATAGAAACCTTTTCTTCTCATACTAGTTAACAAAGAGCATTAAGCATGAGTCAAGTCAGATTCTTAAAACTTGTCTGACATCTTTTATTAAGGATTAAAACTATGTAAGACCCTTGCTGTAGAAAACCGTGGTCTGCCATGTTAATAGCATTGCCTTAGCAAGAGCAGGGGACATCACGAACTCAGATTCATAGAAAAACAATAACGAACTCACCCAAAATGGAGTGCCTGCTTCTGCGTGATGGGGCGGTTTCCATCTCATATATAGTTTCTATGTGTGACATAAAAGTTCCCATTAAAAAAAAACCAAACTACTTCTCAATTGTTTTAATCAAGCAGAGTTATCTAAAGTGCTTTTTAGAAGAGACTATCAGGAAAGGACCGGAAAGTAGTCATTATGGCTAATCAACCACAGGAGTTGGGGTAACCAATATTGTCAACGAGGGATTTTAGAGCCCCAGGGACTTTTAGCGGACTCAAGTTCCTTCCATTGTTTCAAGGAGTCCTCTGGAAGGGACGCAATGAGTTAACGTGCTCCAGAACAGATCGAATGTACTGCCAGCTGGTAGTTTACTCTTATACCGGAAGGCTGCTTTTCTTACACACCATTCTTTGTTGTGCTAAAGAGAAATACATAAAAGCCTGAAAGTAAGCCTTCAGTTCTTTATGTCTGGCAAAATTGTCAGTACAATGTGCCTGGAGGATATATCTACCATGCTTGCCTGGCAGGGTTGTTGTGAAAGAATAAGATCATACTATAATAACTGCCCCCCCCACGGTACTGTTTATAAAGAACGTACATACACACTTTCTCAATTGAACTTCACAACATCAGTGGGGGGCAGGCAAGGCAGATATTATTCTCTCTTGAGAGGGCGACCCTGCTGCTGCAGGATATGGCCAGCTTTTGCTTTAGGAAGACTGAGTTTTTGTGTTGTATTTTCAACTATTTCATATGGTGCAAGAATAGTTACTGCAATAGTGTTTATAATAAGGAAAACTTAGAACCTAACCTAATGTTTGTTAATAAAGGACTGATAAAACTATGGTCCTGGCCTAAGTGGAATACTATGCAGCCACTAGACATGCTCACTTAGAGGTGTAGATTTGTGAGTATTGATGTAAATACAGTGATGAAGAAAATTATTCATAATACATTTAAAACAGTAAATTATGCAAGATGATCAATTTGTGATAAGAATGTGCACCATAAAAGAGTGCTTATCTTTGCACTCTGAGAGTGTGTGTGATAGTGGTTTTCTTTCTCATTCTCATCTATCACTTTCAATTTTAATGTCAATGAACATTAGCAATGTACTACTCCACATTTTCAACCAGATTAACTGTTATAATAATAATGAATGGAACAACTATAGAGCTCTACCTCCAGGCTTCCTGGGTAAAGTGATCCTCACACGTATAGGTGTATCAGCTATGGTCCTGGCAGGGACTTGAGTTCAACCAGATAGTGGAAATGAAGGGCATGAATTAAGGCACAGTTTACAATGGTTGAAACAGGTAAGGGGAGCAAACAAGGGTGGCAAGGTACCCAGGCACCAGGAACAGTGGGAAGCCATGAGCACCTCTAGGGCAAAGGGATAAGAAAGGACAGTGGTTACAAGAGCCCAGGGACAAGTGCTATAGAGGAGGAGTCCCCTCAATGGAAGCTGTGGTCATGAAGGCTCACAGACCTTGTCAGGTGCCAGTGAAGATGGGAAGAAATACTTTGACCCCTTTTCTTCTAACTTTTTATTTTCTGCCAGTGTCTCCTGGTGACCAAGCCCAGCTGGAAGCCCACTGGCAAAAGGTAACCAGTCCATAGAGCTTAGGCCCCTGGTGCATAGAACCTGGCACAGAAGAGCAGGAAATGGGTCTGATGATGGGAGATGAGCAGCAAACACAGTGGGGCAGAGCCCTCGGGGTCAGTTCCCTGGAGAAAAGGGGTACCTCTTAGTCGAGAAACTGAAACAGGAAGAGCTGGCTGGGGCAATATAAGGTGAGTGATTTGATTTTTCTGCCTGTGCTCAGGCAGAGCTTTGTAAATATGGGGATGGGACCAGAGATCACCTGGCCCAAAGTGAGCTCAGAAATTCTGTGGAATGTTATACAGAGATAAAAGTGTGCATTCTTGGGTACCAATAATGTCATTCTGGCTGCCTGAGGGGTGGGGGAAAAGGATGCTGCCAGGGAAAGAAAGACCCAGGTTGTCCCGAATCTCCCGTTTCCCAATCTCTATTCCCATATCCTCATCCATTTCCATCTCCTCATCACCAGCTCCAAAGAAGAGAAGAGCAGGAACAAGAGTAATAGTTGCAGCTCACATTTACTGAACACTTACCAGGTGGCCAGCACTGCATGCTGTAAGCATTCAACATGCTAAACTCATTTAAGTCTTTCAACACCCCTACAAAGGAAGTAACTAACATTGCTGACCATTCTACTGAGCAGCCAAGAGCATGAATAATGGAGCGAGGTCCTGGGGTTTGAAGCTGCTGCTGCCATTTCCCCTCTGTGTGACTCAGTTTCCTCACCTGCAAAATGGGGACAATAGTAGTGTCTACCTCATGGGATCAGTATGAGGAATAAATGAATATGTATGAGTAAAGGATTCCTAACTGGGCTTGGCACATAACAAGCAGTCAATAGATGTTTGTTGCAATGGAATACTACTTGGCTGTAAAAAAGAAGGAAATCTAACAGCCTGGGTGGACCTGGAGAACATTGTGCTAAGTGAAATAAGCTAACCAGAGAAAGACAAGTACCATATGCTTTCACTCATATGTGGAATCTAATGAACAATCTGAACTAACAAGCCAAATACAGACATAGATAGGGAGCAGGATGACATTTGTTGCGTGGGGAGCGGGGTGTGGGGGTGGAGTGATTGAGCAAGACAGAAAAGAAAAACTCATGGACATGGGCAACAGTGTGGTGGCTGCTGGGGGAATGGGATGGAGGATGTGGATGAGGGTTTAGGGGGGATAAGTGGTGATGGACAAAGACTTAATGGAAGGTTGTGAGCACACTATACAGTGTATAGCTGACGTGTTGTAGAATCATGTACCTGAAACCTATAGAATTTTGTTTACCATTGTCGCCCCAATAAATTCAATAAAAAAGAAAAAAATCACGTTTGTTGTTACTGTCCCCGGGACCCACATAAGGAAACTGAGGCACTGACATGTCAAGGTAGGTGCTTCAAGTCATAGAGCAGGTGAGCAGCAGAGTCGGGTCCCTACCCAGGAAGTGGGGTTCCAGCATTATACAGTAGGGCCCACTCTTTCCTTTACTGCTACCTTGACATCTGCATAGTGGCTGGGGTCATTTCCCCTGATTCAAAGCTGATCCAGTCTGCTTGCCAGCTGAACAAGTAAAACATGTCCCTCACATTTTGGAACACCCTCCCTACTGTGCATGTGACAATCTGCAAACATCCCATCCTTTCTTCTAATCTCACTTCCTCCAGGGTCACTTCCTATAGGTATGTAGATGCTAGCAGATAAGGGCAGGTGAGTAGTTGCCTCTTGGACTCATATGCCTTGATATCAGACAGAACGGAGAGCGAAGTTGTAGGGATTTGGGGCTTGCTTCAGCCAGGTGGGTCCTCAGTTTCCAAAATGTGCAACATGGAGAGCCAAGGCAAATGTGTGCTCCATTCAGCTCAGCTGCCCTGAACCAAAGAAGAGCATGGGGCAGATTGCTTCCTTGCATGGAGGTTGCCATGACATTGACATCACCAGAGTATTTACCAATATGAGTACTAACCTGAGAAGGGTTAGGAGTAATTACTTGAGCGAGGTAATAAGAAGGGGGAGTATAAGGGGTCCAAACGGTAATCAAAATGCAATACAAATTTTTAAATAAAAATGTAAATATACTTTAAAAAAAGAGAGAAAAAGCCAGCACCACATGTCAAAGTACCTGACAGCTCAGACAAATTCACACAATCCCTTCAGTTTTATTTCCCTTCTTGGAAACTAACTTACCTGCATCTCTGTCTTGACTTCCCCTTAAACAGCGGCTTTATAACCAGATTTTTCATCAGCTTCATCTTTCATTGTACAGTGAAATATGATCAATTACCACCTACAACAAGGCTTGCCCAGAGCTATGCCACCAGCAAGTCAATAGCCCCCAATGGAATGCCCCAGCTTGCTGAAAACACAACAATGAAATGACCATTCAACAAATCTTTTTTCTTTTTGGGGAGGCAGGGCCCAGTGTTTAATGTCCATGAAAAAATATGAGTCCAACGACATGTCCTCACTTTTATAGGCACCTGGTAACTGAAGTCAAAGGGAGTGCCTGGTGTTCATTAAAAACAGAAATGCCACCAAAAACACACAAGTGAACAGCGTGTAATTTAAGTTTGCAAAGGGCCAATTGCTGCCTTATTTCCTCATTTTGCTTATCTTTATAAAGCCACTTTCAGAAAAGGGGTAATTGAGTCAATTACAGCAGTTCTTGACTTGATACTGAGCTGGTCACAAAAGCTGCTTAGCAAGTGTCCCTCCTGGAGCCTGGCACCTGGCCTGGTGAGATTGGCAGGTGATGCAGAAGTAGTTCTGGGCTCAGTTTTCTCAGATGTCAAGTGGAGGGGTTGGCCTAACCTTAAGATGATTTCTAAAGTTCCTTCCAACTTCAAAAGTATTTTTTTCTTACTAGTTCTGGACCCTAGAACTTGAAAATAGGTGCTGAGCTATGTTCTGAGATATTAATCAAGAGATTGCCTCTTAGCTTTGAACCAAATGTGGGGGCCTCAAGGGCTGAATGGCAGAGGTGGGAGTGTGGGTGGGAGCTGAACCTTTGCTGGACCACAGGATGATTTTCTGGTGATTAGAATGTGTGCCCTTGGGCAGAAGTACCTTTTACGCACACGGCATAGTGAGCCAACATTTCTTCTTGGAAATCAGGGAGAGGCACCCCTTTCTCTGGGCAAATGTGGCTTGTACCAGGAGCTCTGCTTGGTGAATGAAGTTCCCATCTAGTCCTCAGCCAAGTCTCCTGCACAGGGCATCACCTGCATAACCTACTGGAGACCAGTGCAATGTGTGTCACACCATGAATAGACTCTATTGTACAATACCTAAGCAGAAACCTGATACTCTGTGTTCTTCAAATTTCTTTTTACCTAAAAACAAGCAAGCAAGCAAACAGAGAACAGCTTTGGTGCCAATGTGAGTAGAGTTTGCTTGAATTACAACACATGGAGCTGTCATTTGACAGGAGAAGGTATGTTTTGTAACTGGGTCTCAGATAGTGTTTTAGCCCAATTTTCTCAGAAAGCAGGGCCTGAGAAAGAAGGATGAGGCAGGCAATTTATTTTAGGAAATGCAGACACCAAGAATAGGAGATGAAGATATCAAACAAAGGAGGAGGGAAAGCAGATTAAGGTGATTTATTGAGCTGGTGGGGGCTCCATTGTGCTTGGACCTTTGAAGACCACCCTCTCAAGGAAAGGAAAAGAGGGTCATGTCCTGTCTCCTGGCACCATTTGGCCAAGGGTTGACCCTGGGATGTGAGCTCCTCAAACTTCCAGGTGTGCAATCTGTCAGAATGCTGAAGTCATCATGATGCTGGCAGAGGCATTGGGCCAAGGAAGGTAAGCCCACATCTGATTTTGGTAAAGCTGAGTCACTTCTCCCTCCAGGATACAGGGTGTTGGATAGGAGGAAAAAAACAACAAAAAACCTACTATCATGTGACTGGCTGGTATCATTCAGGGACACATGCCCTACAGAAGGTTCTGTGTCAGGCTCTCTGGTGACAGGGGGACGTTTAGTACCACAGTCACTAGCCTGGCCTTGGTGAGATGGTCTTCATGCTGTTGGGGCTATCTCTGTCCCTGTGCCATCTCCTCTATCGCACAAATCCTGGATCGGCTAGGGAGAGAGGCTGGCTAGCATCCTCAGGACATCCAGTTCACCTGGTAGTTTGGTGGGGGAGGTGCTCCAGTGGGCCTGACTGTGAGACACAGATCCGTGTGCTATGTGCCCAGTGCCATAGATGCATATTCCACACTTATTCTCCCTATCTCCAAAGTTCAAGTTTACTCCTTGGAGGCTTCTGCCCCAACCAAGGAGCCATTTGCCACTTGTTATGGGTCCACATGTACCCTTAACTCAGACTGCTTCTCTCTCCCTACAGAGTGAATAAGCATCCCTCTGAATAACCACAGCTCTGCTCATTGGGAGGAGTGACTTCCCTGTCCTTCAGGGCACCTGAATGAGGTTGTAGTCTGGTGGTTTTTACAAGCACCAGCCTGTCAAGGTAACTCATCTATGAATTAGGTCTCAGTTTTTTATCATTGGTTGGTTGGGAGCTATAAGTTATTAGGTGTGAATTGAGCAAGAGAGGTAGATAATACAAGAATCTGAGGCAGATGGAACTTACTTGTGCCCTTTATATCCCTTTTGGACCAATCCCAAATGTACCATTTTCATTGCATGAACATTGCTCTGTGCCTGCCCTACTTTGTCTGATCGTACCTAGCTCACAATGGACAGTCTGGGTGCCTGGTCACTTGTCCCATAGTCAGAAGACCCATCTCTATCAGACCTCAGGAGATATTTTTCAAATGCTTTATAGTTTTCTGCTGTAGAAGGAAGATTTAGCTTTAGAACTCCAGCATCTGCTCTGCAGTTCTCTTTGTTTAGCTTGACAGAGGCTATACACATGCAATATCTTCATTCATAATAAACAGATCAATAGATCTACTGGTCATATGGTCTGAGTAACAGGGCCACTTGTACCACAGTGGGCTCTGCTACAGATTTTGCTCTGCCAGCCTTCCAAGTCACCCATAGGTAGGTCAGAGCAGTGTTCCCAAGAGTAGTATATGTTTTCTTCAGTTTCTAAAGATTTTTAGGGATTTAAAACACCTCAAAAATTCTTTGACACTCTTGCCATTAAGAAATAAGATCCATGTCCCCTCTTCTGGGATCTGTTTAGGGTTTTTACAACTTCAACTAATAGAGGATAATGGCAGATATACGATGTGACTTCTGAGGCAGGGTCATAAAAGGCCATGTAGCTTCTTCCTTGTTTATTGGGATACCTGTTCTTCCAATTACTATGAAGAAATCCCAGCTATATGGTGAGGCGTATGTTAGTGTTTCAAATCGACAGTCCTCACTGAGCTTAGCCTTCAAGTCATGCAGCCTAGGAACTGGAAACAAGTGGAGATGATGCCCTAAGTTTCCTGTCCAGTAGAGTCACCTTCAGCCATTTGAGTTTCCCCACCTATGGCTCCAACCAGCCTTTCTCAACTGAAGTTCCTCATCTGAGCCACGGAAGACAGAAATGGTTTGAGGGACTATTTCCTCCATTCTCCCAAGTTGGGACAAAACTAACACCATGATAGATACATTAGAGAGAAATTGGTCCATTACATACAAATGAATGCCTTAGGGCATTAGGACTTAATTCTGTCATGGAACCTCTGTTTAGAAAAGCTGGCAGAAATTGAGAACCAGGAAGACAAAAAACACCTGGTGTGTTCTGTACAAATTCTTGACCCACAGAATCCATTAGCATAATAACATGGTTGTTGTTTTATACCACTAAGTTTGGGGGTGATTTGTGATGCAGCAATATAAAACTAAAATAAGGTAGAGGATCTAGCATCTTGTTCTTTACCTGAAAAGTGTTGTGCCAGCACCTTCCAGATCATGGAACTCCTAAAAATATTACTGATGGGGCAGAATGGAGAATCTTGGTGGGGTTTCATTTCTCTGACACACAACTTGCTCTTTCTATTAACTTGCTATTTCTAGTTGTGTTGAGTCATCAATATGGTGCTCCAGCATGCCTGTGGAGTATCAAGGCAATTGAGATGACTGCAGGCTATTTTGTGACTTTCCACAAGAGGTTTCACATAGCCTTAAACAAGGCTATGAATGTGTATTCATGTCTTTCCCACTTAAATGAGACCTGCTTTTGATCCTGTTTATTGAGGAGGGGTTGAAAAGAACATAGTCACCAGATCAATAGCAACATACAGAGTGCCAGAGGCTGTGCAGATCTCTTTTATGAAGATATCATATCTAGCTCAGCAACTGAGATGGGAATTCCCACTTAGTTAAGTTTATGGAAGTCCACTATCATCTACCATAATCTGTCAGTTTATTTTTTCAAAAGCCATACAGATGAATTACATAGGAATTTAATGGAGATCATCAACCCCATATACCTTGTCCTTGATGGTGGTACCAATTTTCTCTCAGGATGCAGTATTGACTTGGGTTTACTCTCTTGGCTGGTGGGAATGAGGTTGGATAATACAGAGGCTCCCACCTGGTCCTCCCTACCCTAGTGGCTCTTACTATGTAAGTCAGGGAACCAGTGGGAAGATTCTGCCACCTACTTTGTTTATCTATCAAAATTAGGCATTTGGGGAATGGGGGAAACTAACTACAAGGTGAGTCTGTGGATCTATTGAATTTACTTTGAGGCATACCTGTGTCAGCTTCCAATTTTTTTCCTTATTTCTACATATCAAGTACCACCCCAGTTGGCTGTTCATCTGTCTCATTAGGAACACGCTGGCCTTTTAGCCACAGCACAGATGTCTCAGAGCCAAAGTAGCTTCTACTCTTGGTTCCCATATATAATCATATATAGCCTTCACTATCACTTAGGAATTGCCACATAGACTTTGACATTCCAGTATCCTATCATCCCAATTAGTGCTAAGGAGCCCAGGCCCATGGCAGCCTCTCCTCCAATCAGTCTCAGTTTATGGGGGACAAACTCCACTGGAGTTTCTCAAAGGATACCAATGCTTTCTTCGTTAGTGCATTATTGCATTTATTATTGCTTTAATCAAAGGGATGTCCTCTGGGACTTTCTGGAGAATCAGATGGGGAATCTGATATCACTGATATATCCATTTTAACATTTCTCCCCCAATCTTTCCTTGATAGCCTGCCAAGGTCATTCTAGCAACTCTACCTTATTGATAGTCATCCATTACTGTGGCCAGTTCAAACAGTTGTGCCAGAAGTGTATTATGACTGGATTCTAGTTTTTTCCAGGATGTTAAATACTGCGTTTAGGAGGAATGCTCCAATATGAACAAATTCTTTCCATCCACCTTCGAAGGCAGATCCCCCTTGCCCAGCCCCACAAGATGCAAGTCCATGTGAGTATTCCTGGTTTCTGCCAGAGCCTATTTGCCAGGTCTTGCAAGTCTTTTGGTATTCAAGCAGGCATTGTATTTCCTGGATCAGGCCATGCTAAGATCTGACTCTAGTTACTGGTAATGAGAGGAGAGCAAGGTCAGATCTTGAGGAGGACAAGCACCATTTGTGAAGCACCTGCCTCAGCTGAGGCCTTGGTATAGGGGAGGTTGTTTTACTCTGAACTGGGGAATCTAGTTTTCATTTTGAGTCCAGAGTGGCTGACAAGATTTATTTTTTTCATATATTATTTTGTTCCCTGTTTCCTCTATTTCTGCCTTCTTTTAAGTTGAGTATTTTTTATGATTCTGTTTGATCTCCTTTGTTGCCTTCTTAGCTGAAACTGTTTGTTTTGTCATACCATAATTCACTTTAGCTTAAGAACCTCATAATAGAATACTTCTATTTCTTCCCTCTAAGGTTTTGTGTTATTTTTGTGATACACTTCCTTTATATAAATTATAAATTTTGCTTCCCTTTTTTTGTTTAAATAGTCAATTATATTTTAGAGAGATTTAATTTAAAGTTATAAAAAGTCATATACTTATAGCCATTTCCAGTGCTCTTCAATTATTTGTGTAAATCCAGATTTTCTTTAACCTTTTTTTTCTTTCTTTTTCTTTCTCTCTCTCTCTCTCTCTCTCTCTCTCTCTCTCTCTCTGTAGCATGGATCTGCTAGTGACAAATTCTTTCTTTTTTTTTTTTATATCTGAAAATGCTTTATTTTGTCTTTATTTCTGAAAGGTATTGTCACTAGGTATAGAATTCTAGGGTGGCTTTCGGTCAAGATGGAAGTGGAGCTAGATAAACTTTACCTCCTTGTACAACCATGAAAAGGAGTTACAACTAAATTTCAAAACAAATAACACCCTGAACTATCAGAAAATTGAAGTGTATGGAATTCCAACAACCAAGAATTTAAAGAAGCCACATTCATCCAGATGGGTAGGAGAGGTGGAGACCCAGAGCCCAGGGTTCCGTTGCTGGGAATATAAATTTCCATAACTTTTGGCTGTAAAAACCAGTGGGGTTTGGGGCAGTGGAAGCAAGTGCTGGATTTTTAGAAAATGTCACTTAAAGAGCCTGCATGGTCTTAAAATGTATGCAAAACCACTCACACTGGGATTCAACAACAGGCAACAGCTAGAAGGGCACCAGCCACATACAGGGAGTGAATGAAGTGACTGGAAATGGGTCAAGTGCCAAGAAAACTCCCAGAAGCCAGGCAGTGCCACAGCATCCTCTGTGAGAAACTGCTGCCATTCCTTTGTTGTTGCTCCTCTGCACCTAATGTCTTTTTACTATGACTGCTTTTTAGATTTTCTCTTTATCACTGATTTGAACAATTTGTTCATGACATCTGTTTGTTTATGTTTCCCATGCAGGGGCTTCAGTTCTTTTTCCATACCTCTATCTACTCTCCTTGTAAACCCCAATTATATGAATCCTGGACTGCTTGAAGCGGTTCCAAAGAACAACTTCAGGGAGCTTCATTTTTTTTTTTTTTTTTTCATCCTTTTTTCTCTATATGTTTAATTGGGCATAGTGTCTACTACTATTTCTTAAAGTTTCTTAAAGTTTTTTCCTGCAATATGCAAGCTGTTATTAATTCCATATAATTTTATCTCAGAAATTGTATTTTTCATTACCAGAAGTTCACTTTGGGTCTTTTAAATATCTTCCATGTTTGTACTTCACTAGTTGACCACCTGTAATACAGACTTAATAGTTGTTCAAATGTCCTTGTCAGTTAATTCTACCATTGGTGTCACTTCTGGGTTGATTTTGATTCACTGTTATTTTACCTCATTATTAGCTATATTTTCCTGTCTCCTTGAATAACTGGTAATATTTTTGCTAGATGCCATACTTGGTGAATTTTACTTTGTTGGGTACTGGCTTTTTTTGCATTCCCATAAATATCTTCAAGCTTTATTCTGAGATTCAGTTAAATTGTTTGTTAACAGTTTGCCTCTTTTAGGTCTTGTTTTAAAGACTTGTTAGGTGGAACCAGACTGTGTTTAGGGTGAATTATTTTTCATTACTGAGAAAAGATCCTTCTGAGTACTCTATTCAATGCCCTGTGAATTATGAGGCTTTTCCATCTGGCTGGCGGAAACAGGCATCTCTTCATAATCCTGTTTCCTCTAATTTTGGGGGGTGGTACCATCCTCACTGTGTAGCTTCCTCACATGCATGCCTTCATCAGTACTCTGCTGAATTTTCAAGGAGACCCTCTGTAGATGTTTGGTGTTCTGACTCTGTGTAGCTCTCTTGTCTTCAGTAGCCTGCCCTGCAAACTCTAGTTGTCTTGGTCCCCAGGAACCAACTCCATCCTCTCTCAAGGAGTCCATAGGACTTCTGTGCCTGGACTCCCCTTCCCTGCATGGGGGCCTGAAAACTCTCAAACTGGTATGCTTTTTGTAGTAAATTGCTTCCCATATCTTGAAAATCAGTTTTATTTTTGTTGTTGTTGTAGCCTGATACCCAGTGTCTTTAAAGCTATTGTTGGATATATATTGTTCATTATTTTGGTTGTTCCAGAAGGAGGGTAAATCTGGTTTCTATTCCTCCATCTTTGACGGTTGTGAAATACCTCTGCCTTTAAAATATTCAACACTGTATTTGACCTTTCATTTGTAGATGTTTGCAGAGATCTTGCATGCAGAAACCAAGCTGAATTAATCTTTATAACCCTAGATGACTGACACAGGACTTTGCATACAGTAGGTGCTTGGTAAATAGCTGGTAAATTGAATTGGAATAGGATAATTAAGTAAAAATTTCCCATAGGATATTTTTGGCCTTACACAAGAAAGAAATATCTAACTAAGAGTTCAGTAATGAAAAGTTTTGAAAGAATTAGCAATCTTATACGATGGACGTGTTTAAGCAGAGTGAGGGCACTGGCTAGCTGGGAGTCAACATTTCTGTATTGTTCAGAGAAAGCCTTAGTTCAATGCCAGTTTTCTGTTAACACCTCTCAATCTTATTCTTTGCCAAAGTGAAATATTATAAAAATAATATTAAGGACGCTCTCTAGATTAGTTATTAATTAGTTGTGAATGACTCTCTCTCTAGATTAATTATAAAAAGGATGTTCTCCTCTAAACTTTTCTACAGCTATACTTTCTATTACCTGCAGAATATCAGAAAACAAGCCTGGATACTATTGTTCCCAATTGGCTGATTGAGAAATGAAAATACATGGGGTTTAAGGGACTTGTGCTAAGTTGCATAGTTACCTATAGAACCAAGTCAAGAACACAGGTTCCTAAAAGCAAGACAGCATTCTTTCTCTATGGCTATTCTGCCTCAGAATACCAAAAGGAGGTTTAAAAAAGTCCAAATCTTATGTTTTTAATGTGAATTTTAAAGTAGGAAGAAACAAAGATAGTAGAACAACTGTAGAATGCAGGTAACATGGCATGAGTTTCCACCATAGAAAATAAGACTGAAATTGGAGTTGTTCGGCAGCACAGTTAAATAATATGAAAATGGAGCAGGGATCCCCAAGGCCCTGATGATCTGAAGAATCTAGTCAAGCACTGAATTAAACCGGACAAGCAGGGTTCAGGTGAGTCATACAGTTTTCAAGGTAAATAAAACACGTCCAGTAATATAACCTCGTTTCAGATAACAGTTTCTGGATAAAGGAGTTTTAGATAATCAAGGCTTGGAAGCATAAACAAACACAAGGGACACAGGGCAGGAGGAACTAGTTGATATGATTCAAGTAACAAGGAAACTGGTATCTATAACCACACTCTGGCTTGGGATGGTTAAATTTCCAGAAATCACCAAGGTAGGCTCGTGAATAGGAAGAAATGTTGGATAATTATAAAATCTATCTAGCCTACATTTATTGAATGACAAAATATTGTTGTGATTTATGAGTGCCTTGGGAAGGCGGGACAGAGTATAGGATATAAGGATAAGATGGGAGCCTTCTGCTTGTCATGGAGGAGCAGAGATACAGGAAAGGAGGGTGAAGGCAGGAAGGGGCTCAAGGGCTTTCTCAAGTGTCAGAATTAGCATTTAGGCTCAATTATGCTCCCATAGCACAATGAGAATGGGAAAGAGAACCAAACAAATCTGCATTATTGAGCAGGAATATCAGACCTGGTTAAGAACAGAGTGCTCTATCCCCCAACTCCAACACCACCTCTACTGCCATCACCACCTCTGCCTCTCTGCCTCCACCACTCTCTCCTTATCTGTCTCTGAGACCCGAAGCCCTCACACCATCCAGCTGGAAAACCCGTGACTGGAGCAGAGGCAGGGCCCTGGAAATGGGGATCAAGGGAGATAAAGGATCAGTGAACCCCCAGAGAAGAAGTAGAGATGACCTGTCCAAGAGGAAACAGGAGTGAGTCCTTGGTTACATTGCAAAGAGAAAGAGTAGATAGGGACCGAGGCTCCATTCCTGACTTCTTTTACAACCTCTGAAATGTGGTTTTTCTCCCATGGGTTGATGGTAACAGGAGCAGGAGATAATTTTTGTAAGAAAAGTATTATTCCCTTTTTTACTACTTCCCATATTCTGAATAAGTCTAGCAAAAGCCACCAATTAGAGTCTTTAACACCCCTCCAATATTGCTTAATCTTCTTACCCTCTTTTCCTTAATAAAAAGTGAGTAGGCCTCAGATTAAGAGCCCTAGTAGACAGTTATAGTTAGCTGGAATTCAATCACAATGATTTGTTTCTATAGTATTTATTTCTATTGACGGTAAGTGATTTGATTTTAAATTTATAGTGGCTTAAGTGTTCTTTAAAATGAAAATTAAAAAAATAGAATTTACTGTATTAAAATTCAAGCTGGGTGATTTGAAACTAATTATCAAAAAAATTCATCCTCGACCTAAATGTCAAGAAAATGACAGAATGCTGTGGCAGAACTAAATCCTGGTCTGGGAATCAGAGCTCTGCTGAAGACTCCAAGTGTGATTTTGGATCAGTGATTTCATTTTTGTTTTTATCAATTAAAGACATATAACTGCTAGCCAGAACTTAGCATAAGATATCTAGAATTTTAACATATTAAGTTACTAAAGTTTTAATCAAAGGTAAAGAAATAAGATGTTTAGTAGATGCCAATTGAGCACACATAAAATTATAAGTAGTGAAAGGTCACGTGAAGACCCACACCCTTAAAAGAGCTCTTGGATGCCAAACATTGGCATAGATTTTTCTAAGGGATCTTCTGGTTCTAAAATGCTGTGCCAAGTATTCAATCCAAGGGCTGGCACAAGCAATGATCTAATAAGGAAGAATAATGATAAATTATCACATTAAAATCTCATTTTCTTTATCTCAACCATACCTATCAAGTAGGTAGCCTGGAATGAATCTGCTTGAAACAGAGGTCAGGTGCCAAGCATTTCCCCTGTCACCTAAATCCCCAGTGTCCTTTCAAAATTTTTTTTATCATCAAAAGTTTTACAACATTATTTTTGGAAGGTCAAAGGAATTAAGGCTTTAACTAGATGGGCAAGGGGAACAAGTTGGCTGGCTTTCATTGGCCTACTTTTGGCCCTGAAGAGAGAAACAGTGCCTTCCACTTCTGTGATGCTTCTCCCAGTTGGCCTGCCCAAAGAACTTCCTATCTGTGAGATCCCCCTGAGATCATTATGTCTTTGCCTTCTAGGACAAACGGTTAGTAAAGGTGCTTTAGAGACTGACAGCCTGGGTTCAAATTTCAACTTCCCTTGGGAGCCTTCATTTTATTTCAATTTTCACATGGCTCTAGAGTAATAACTGAGTGAAGGAGGATCAGTTTCAGGGTAGTTGCAGTCCTTTGTGTGAATTAGAAAAGCATTTACCCCTTTCTTTAAACTGCAGTCCCACAGCCCAGGCACTCTGGGCCATGAATCACAAAAAGGCACCTTAGGGTCTCTATCTGGGGCTTGGTAGGGACAAGGGTGAACACCTGCCTGCCCCTCCACCGTGAGCCTTTAAGAAGGGCTCAGCCTACCAAACCTCACCTAGTTACCTGACAGTTATCAGCATTTGCAGTCAGGAAAGGTTAAATATTTTTGTTTTAAAAAGATTGTCCTGGTTATTTGTAGGAAAGGGACTAGAGGAGGATGAGGTTGGGTGCAGGGAGTTGTTTAAAGCGTGACAGCTCTTTTGGTGAGAGGTGATGGGCATTCAGGGTAAGGGGTAGCAGTAGGTTGGGATGTAGCAGACAAATATTTAGGAGACAAAGTCAACAGGTCTAAAGGCTGCTGTGAGAATTCAAGAGATGAAGATGATGTGGTGATGATTTGATGATAATATTAATAGTATTATTTATGAAGGGCTTATTGGTACCAGACACAAAGTTATTTACATAAGTTCTGTGAACCAAAAATATCAACTTCGTTTCCTTCCTGAATGGTTGCCATGAGATTAAAAAATAACATAAAGTGTCCATCCTATAGTAGATCTTCCATAAATGGCAAATACTAGTTTAATTACTATTAAGTGTCCACTATTGGAAATTCCTCCATTAGTTAAGAAGCCCTAGTTTGTGGGTATAGGCAGTGAGTGATAGGTAAGGTAGACAGTAGAGAATAACGAAGATAGTGGTTTCATCACTTACTGCGTTTCAGAGCAGAGTCCTAGTGTAACTTTTAAAAGCAGTAGATGCTCAATCCCATTTCCACTCACTTGGTCTAGGGTAGGGGTCTTGGGATCAGTGTTTTAAAAGCTTACTGATGGCCAGGAATGAGAAGTGTGGAGTTAAAAAAAAAGTGGCAGGCAGGGCGGTCTTTCTAATTCGTCCCATCGAGGTGAAATCCTGGCCCTGCTCTCCTTGTTGTGGTTTCCTTGTTTGCACCCCAGGTTTCTTATTTGTAGAAGAAATGCTTATTCAACCCCTTCCAGGTAATTTTTTTACACAGTGGGAGAAAGCCAGAATCCTGAACTCTGCAGTTTGGGGATGGGGGTGGGGTGAGGACAGGTGGACTAGCCTTTATCTTCTTTGTGCCAAGAAAATAGGAGGAGACTTACCCAGAGAAATGTGACAAAAATGCTTACAGTACTACACAAAATTCTGTCAGTGGTCAGAACTGTTTGCTGTACACACTATATCAAAGGGGATTTAAAATAGGGGGCCCTCAATCTCCCATCCCCTCCCCCACTGCATGGACTTGCAGGCTTGAGAACTCACCTCATTTGAGAAGAGGGGAGCAAAGGGGGGAAGGAAGACGTGAAGCTTTTGCAGAGATAGGGAATTACCTGTGGAATAAGAGTTTGGGAGTGTGTGAAAGGTATTCCCCAAATTGGGTGTAGCAGCTGCCAGGAATTTTAAATTTATAACTGAAATGCTAAGTTGTGAACTGTTGTGTTTCTGAAAGATGGTATCTTTTGCTTGTCTGTTTTAAAGTGAGTCTAATCAGGCAGGACTGTATAGTTTGTTTTTATAGGAATTTAACGGCACAATTGCACCTTTAATATAAATCCGTATACCCCTCAAATAAACAAAATATGTTTCCTTTTCACCAAACTCTGTTATTAAGAGTCATCTCTTTTGGCCGGCACATCGAGCCCATTATAACTGAGGACCACCCCCTCTCCCTAGGGTCCTGTTTACAATGTGAGAATAGAATGAGATGGTTGGTACTCTATGGGTAGTCGCTGTTCATACCTAGATTGGCATGGTGCTTGGCCCCTAATGTGGGTCCAACAGATATGACTGCCATGACTGTGGGATCAAGAAGTGGCAGGACCTCTAAGGACCAGGGGCCAGCCTGGGGCTGGGAGCTCTACACCCACCACTTTGTATCCTCCTGGTCTAAAGTGTAGCCACCTGTTTTACAGATGCAGAAACCCAAGCCTAGGGAGTAAGTCATCTTCCCAAGGGCACCAAGAGGGAGAGCCTGGATTGCAGCCCTATTCAGAGCCCATCACATGAGAGCTTCGTGGTGGGCAAGGAGGAAGTGCAGGGAGAAGAGATGGGCAAGAGGCCAGGAGCAGAGATGCTGATGATTTCAGAGTGAGCAGAGAGGCACATATCTAGTGTACAGCCAGGGTAATGAGATGGCATACAGTGCAATAGCGGGTAGACAGTACGCGTGCTATTAATGCTCTTTCCTCTTTTCCCCCGCTTCAGAGCTGCCTCCTGCACCTCACATGAGGACACTAGTCCATCATCTTTGGTGGCACACGTCTGTTGGCTTGTCTGTTCACCTTTCCCCTTTCTACATATTTTGCTCCCCCATCTACCTGTTTTTGAGGACAACTATGGTCAAATAATGTCCCCTGTGGTCTTTGGGGAAATTCAAGAGGGGTATCTATTAGAGAAAAACAGCCACTCTGGCCTGGGAGATTTTGACTTTCTGTTTTCTGTGCATGTTTGCTTTTATCAAAGCAGGTAATCTGCTACTGGCCAGACACAGCTGCATTTGGAGACTGCGCTGGGGCCCAAGGACGTCCCAAACCACTGCCTGGGAATGCCAATTTCTCATAACAAATTAGAAATCGACACTAGCAGCTTCCCTGTGAAGTAAAAAGAAATTACATAATTCCTCCTGCACTACTGCAGTAGGCAGATTTTTTTTTTTTTCCTGAACGTACAGTAAAATCCCAAGTGGTTTAAGTCACGGTGCCTCTCTTTAAACACAGTATGAAATCACTACCAAATTTAAATAAAAAATAAATTCCATTGTTGTGCTCAGAGATTTTCTCCTGCCAAAAACTCTCCCACAATTAACACACTAGCAGAATGTGTTGCTAATTTCATGCCACTGGAGTCTTTTCTACTTCAGAATATAGAAACAAAATCGGGTCAGAGCTCCAATAATAACAGGATTTTGTTAAAATATACAGCCCTGTGCTGCAAATTCGTTGTAGGCCTGCGAAGAGTCACGGTGGTGCATGAACTAGCTTACTCCTGCAACAGCACGGGGAGAATTCGTCTCCTGCTTCTTTGCACCGGGAGAGAGACAGAGAGACACAGAGTTCAGAACTGCCCGGCTCCGTGGGAAAAGTGTCATTATCCATCCACAGACTCATTACAAGGGAGGTAAGTTCCACACAAAGAGATCCAGGGCTGCAGAGTCAATAAATCCTTGAGTCCTGGTCCCCTCCTGGTTCTCCTTCTCCTTCCCTCTAACCTCACTGGCTCTCACCTCTCAGCCTCAGCACACAGAGCCGGGTCTTTTCCATAACAAAAACAGCGATAATGAAAATATTTTGGCAGCATTCAGGGCCTTTCACATGGTGACCCTGACCTCCAAATCAATTTTCTTTATTCTTAACCTGACCTTGGCTTCCATTCTCCCTGGCGTTCAATATCGGTTACAAAATCCTGAACTCCCTGAGACCTTCCCTCCTCCCGCAGATAACCAAAGCTGGCCACCCTGGTGAGGCTTCAAGAGGGGAGAGAGAGGGGGCTTCTTAACAAAGAAAAATAGGAAGGAGCTCGACCAGCCCGGCATGTTCTCTAGGAGTCTCATTTGCACCAAATGCCATTAGCCCCATTATTTACTCAGACAACAGTGGAGGCAGCCTGCTCCCCTGCCTGCACCGGGCGCTCTGGATGACACCATGCATCACAGGCGCACAGCACTTGGCTTAAATCGTGATGTGTAAGGTAGAGCCTGTTACATTTAATCCATCACCCCTGGGTTCGCCAAGTGCAGAGGCTGGAAAAATTGTGCACGTTTCTCCATTGCTGCCTGCATGAATACTAGGGAGGGAGCGAACTGCAAAGAGAAAGTGCCAATTTCAGCACACATGTTAAAAAGAAAAGCAAGGCGAAAAGGAAAAGAAAGCCTCCCCCAGGATGGGGAGTTGAGGGGAGAGGTTTTTAAAGAAGAAGAAGACGGCTTTTCAGAACTCTTGTGCATTTACTATGAGAATGAAGTGTCCACAGAGACAAGAGTTTGGGGTCATCATGCATTTAGGAAGAGAAGTTAGTTGGCAGGGGCTATTTTTCTGCAAATTAGTTTTCTCTCAAGGGTAACGGTGGGGGAGGAGTGGAGGAGAATGAATTGGAGCCATTGAACAATCCCGTATTGTTTGGCAGGCTGGGGACCTCTGAACTGATGCTCCTAGAATTGCCAGGCCTTCTTTTTATAGGGGCCAGGATGGGAAGCCTCTTGCAGCTGCTGACGACTGTCCTGTAGAGGCAGCAACGAAGACAGCAGTGTGGCCCCACAAACAATGGTCTACAGAGCATTGCTTCCACTCTGCAAGAAAGACACAGTCTGCTTGCTGGTCATTACCGACAAGTAAGTACAGGGCTGGGCAGGTGACTGAGCAGGTTGGTGAGAAAAAGCAGGGTCTAAGGTTTGTGCAGGTCACAAAGGAGTAAACCAAGGAGAAAGGTGGAAACTCACAAAAATGCAGCAGGAAATGATAGAATAGCTTTCTTGCAGTGTGTGCAGGGAAGTATGTTTGTAGAATGAATCAGTTCATGGAAAAGTTGTTTGTGCCTCATTGTTTTCAGGCCTAGGTTCTAATTGGAATGCTTAGCATCCTGTTCTTCTTTCAGACCTTTTCTCCTTCTCACTTTGGCATTTAAGAACATTGTATCATTTAAACCAGTGCTTCCCAGTCACTCCCCACCCCCACCCCCACCAAATACCCTTAATGCAGGGGGAACTAAAGTCAAGGTCAAAGGTCAGGGACTCTGGAAGTAGAGCCTACAAGTGTCTTCCACAGGAAGAGACTTTTTTTAAAAAGATTTTATTCATTATTTTCAGAGAGAAGGGCAGGGAGGAAGGAAGAAAGGGAGAGAATCATCCCTTGTATGGTTGTCCTTTCACCTGCCTCCAGCTACAGACCTGACTTGCAACCTTGGTTACGTGCCCTGGCTGGGAATTGAACCAGTGACTTGAGTTCACAGGCTGGCACCAAGAGACTTCTTGAAATCTTACATTTGTTCAGCTTTTTAAAAATACCTAAAATTGTCATATTGTGCAGTACTCTGAAATATTTAACACTAAAAATAACTTTCAAATGCTTTTACTTCCCCATTTCTAAGATTACAGCTCAGTCTACTGTATAATGGAAGAAAAAGAAAGAGGACAACCACCAATTTAATGCATAGTTTGAGCATGAGAACCATCCTTTCTGATGTCCAAAGCTTAATGTGTGAATGAGGAAAAACAAATCGATTTCATAAAAATCAAGGAAATGGAGTAATCATGATCAAGGAAAATAAAAACTTGAGGAGGTAACAAGCAGTTTAACCTGTGGTTCCCGATGTACTGGGCATACTCCGGTTTGCACAGCATTACGGAGGAGGCGGCTCTTGTAAAGTGATGAACAATAGACTCCCCTAGTTATAACCACCTTGTAATAAAATGCTGCGTCCCATTCACTCTGGTGCTGTCAGAGTGCAGTGCAGCACTAGACACATAGCAGGTGCTCAACTGCTGAATTGGAAGTTGATAGCACTCTGCATTCATTCTCCCCTTTAGGTAGCCTGTGGCAGAGTGGCGAGTGTGGGAGATGTTCACTCAAGCGGTGTGACAGGTCTCCCTTCCTGGAAGGACAAAACACCTGGCAGGTAAGTGTCATAGGACTTCCATCCGAGTTTAGGCTCTGGGCTCTTCATGTCCCACCTCGGCCAGTGACAAGTTGCACGATCTTGGGAGTTACCTTCTCTGGCAAAAAGGAAGCATCAAGTCCCACCCTCTCAAAAATCTAGTTTAATAGTTCTACGGTTCTGTACATTGGGAAATGTTCTAAGAGTCTTTTGTTTCTTACCAGTCCAGGTGGGATGATGTTATTTTAGAGCAGAAACAAGGGGCAGGGTGGGGAAGAGAAGTCAGCTCTTCTCTTGTCTCCACTGAGCCTCCCCTGCTGGAAGGCCAGAGAGGGCCCAACTGCGTCCCTAAGAGGCTGCCCACTTGTGTGCCCTTGGCCTTGTTTGGGAAAGAGAAATCTCAGAACTGAAGGCATACTGCAAAGTGAGGTGAAGAAACACTGCCATTATCTAACACCAGCTCATGTCAATTAGGGAAGTCACAAAGACGGCCACTGCGGATTCAGTATTCTTTCCTTCCTGTCTATCCCCCCGCCCCGCACTGCTGCACCTCCTAGCTCACTTCGCTAGGTGATCGAACCCTGGTCACAATGGGCAGAATCATTGTAAGTCAGTGTTATGTGATATTGACTCAACTTTTTGTTGTTGTTGCAAATGATTATTTGTTAAAATCGTCCAGATTTTAGGGTCACATCAGTAGAACAAGAAATGAAAAGAAATAGATGGTGATTGCGAATTTAAAACACCAGACAGAAATGCACATCTTTAGCTTTTTGTGCAGTAAAAAGTAAATTGGTGAGTCTTCAAATGAAAATAGGATGTTTCTCACCTGAAATACCAAACTTGTAAAAATAGAAAAATTGCAAAGTGATTCTTTAATTATAAGAGCTTGCTTTTTAGAGTGATTCATCCAATAGCTCCAACTTTCTAGAAGAATTAAGGTACTATGTAATCCCCTGCCCAACAAAACTTCATATGGCACTTTTAAAAATCAAATATATAAATATATTTTTCAATATAAATAACACATGGAACACTTACATTCTTTTTTTAAAAGATTTTATTTATTATTTTTAGAGAGAAGGGAAGGGAGAGAGGCAGAGAGGGAGAGAGATATCAAATTATGGTTGCCTTTCACCTGCCTCCAGCCATGGACCTGGCTGGAGACCTGGCTTGCAACCTGGTTATGTGCCCTGGCTGGGAATCGAAACAGCAACCTTTGGGTTCGCAGGCTGGCACCTTATCCACTGTGCCACCACCCAGGGTTAGCATTTACATTCTTGACTTAAGATCTCTTTCCTAAAGTATGTAAGCTTTGAAATTCTATCATATTTATTCACTCATGTATTCCTTCAAAACATATCGATCAAGTCCTAATGCATGGCAGACACAGTGCTAGTCCTGAGGATGTATCCTGAGCTCCTGACACCTTTTCCGTGTCCTCAGCTTCTCTCCAGGCAGTGGGTAAAATTGTGGGTCTGATCCACTAGAGAAGGGAGTAATCACCTTAGGATGGTGAGTAATGCCCTTTAAGAAGAACACAAGTTGATGCCATGGTAAGTAATCAAAATAAACTTAAAGTCAGAGGTAGAGGAACTTACACTCATGGAAACAGATCTAATGCAGTGCTTCTCAAAGTCTGGGCTTTGGACCAGCAACACTGGAGTTGTCTGTGAACTTAAAAATGTAAACCCCTGGGCCTTGGCCCTGACTACTGAGTCAGAATCCTTGAAGATGGGGTTCAAGAAATTGTGTTTTCATAATACCTGATGCTTTTTATGCATGTTCAAGGATGAGAACCACTGCCTTGAAGTTAACCAGGCTTCACTGAGGCAAAGGCCCCTTAAAAGTCTTCTTTCAATTCCTAATAGTGTTGTCAACTGAGCTCTATCACATGCCCACGATAACTCTAGGGATCTTCAAAATCACACAAGCATCTCACAACCAAGTCATTAATGCCAAGTTCCAACTCAGGGAGAAAAATAGCAAATTCTCAGTATACTCAAAAGGGAAAATATTTGGACAGGTAATTTTAGGAACTAGCTATGGATCACCATGTACAATAATGAAGTTGAGCAATTAGGTTTGGAAAGCCACAGCACAGAAAATAATTAACCCACAAAGTAATCATCTTGGAAGTCCCAAAGCTAATGATTAAAATAAACCTGAAACAAATGATTGTTTAACTTTTCAGCTGTGCTTGTTTTAGCCACTGTGTAGTTCAGGTGTGAACTCCCAGGAATTCCTCCTGTCTGCAGAAGTGGCTTTAGGACAAGGGTAGGTGTCCATTCTTCCACCTCTCCTTCCCTGGGGAAGGCTGCTTGCAGGTCACAAAATATCACTCCAGGGTGGGTCAAGGAAGTTGGCTGGGCTGCTCAGCCATACTTAGCACTGGAGTCCATCAAACCCTGGAATTTAGTCTGCAGCTGGGGTGGGCTGCAGCCATACTGAATCCTAGATAACCTTGGAGGCTGGGATGCACACTTCGTTTTTATGCAGCTTGCTTTGCACTTTCGTTGGCAGTTTATTATTGCAAAGCATGGTGCTCCCCTCCCCCACTTGCCTCTCCACCCAAAGAAGTGAATTAATAACTAGAAAATGAGACAGAAATGAGATCTAGGGCCCAAGCTTCTGAATGTCACTATGAGCAAACAGCAGTGGAGAGAAAAGGTTCCTTTCCATCTTTATGTGCAGTGCTGTCTGTGCATTGACTTGTTTCCTGACACATGAGCCATGGCTTGAAAGGAATTCAGGCCCCAGCAAATTTTGCATTGCGCTTCAATGTGGCCTCTGGGATTGAATAAGGGCAAATCTATTATACTGTTGCCATGGAGACCCTGGCACAACTGCTGATAAAGAGTGTCTGATGTTTGGTAGGCCTTGTAGCATGGTACATACCATTTAAAGGATGGTGTATGTGTGTGTGTGTGTGTGTGTGTGTGTGTGTCTGTATGTGTAGCATGCATGTGTGGATCTGCAAGAGAGCAAGTGTGCCTGTGTGGGTGGGTGGAATGGCTGGGGGAGTGGAGACCGGGGTATAGTGGGGAAGGAAGAGAGGCTGGTGTGCCATCTCATGAAGGAATGTTCCGTATTTTACAAAGAATTTGTAAATACTTTCTTGCCTCTAAAAAATGAGTTCTA
This sequence comes from Noctilio leporinus, assembly GCA_004026585.1. NCBI lineage: Eukaryota > Metazoa > Chordata > Mammalia > Chiroptera > Noctilionidae > Noctilio > Noctilio leporinus. Next base: position 38,502 of record PVIW01001895.1, on the reverse strand, counting down.
CCTTCTAAGAATTTACACCTTAAACAGATGGGGGCAGCAGAAGATACACAGACACTCCCCTTGGCCTAGCAAAATGAGTCTTTAATTCATCTGAAAGAGAATTAGGCTAATACAATCAAAGTGAAAATGTGCTCTTTTGCATCCTTTGATGAATGCTGCCTGCATTCAGCTGTCTGTCTGAGAATCAATAGTGGGCCTGTAAGAATTGCCAGCGTTTGCTAAAGCGGGCTAGCAAGATGATGGATTTTAATCATTAAAATGATTTTATAACCACGAAACAAAGAAGGCTGATTGTCCTTTCACATGCATAATCTCAGTTTTGCTGTTATTGATTTTGCCAGTCCTAAATTCACTTCCTGTCTTGAAGGCAAAGCTCACTCTCCCCAAATTCCATCCCACACATCCATTTCTGGCTCTCAGTGATTGATACGAGCAACTTGCATCTTTCTATCAGTGTCCTTTTCCCCATTAGTTCCAGGCCCAGAGAGGGATGGCACATTAAGCTGGAGCCAAACCTCCTGGCTGGCGTGGTTTGGGGCGAGCCGTCTCGGGCAGAATCACCTACAGTAAGCAAGGCTCTAACAATGGGAGGCCGGGCCAACTGCGACAGTTGATAGGATTATTATTATTACAGAGTGCAAAAAGCTTCTGCTTTCTTTTCTGCTGCTCTGCAGACCTCATAAGGCCTCTCTGTGATTTCTGCATAGTTAATTTGTCAGTTTATAAATTACCACATTATGTTAACGCTGAATGCTTCAAAACACAAATATATGCACAGAGGGCTTGAATATTTGAAGTGTTTTAGTACTATGGGGAAATAATTTTGTTGTCAAGCTGTGGCAGATATAGAACTGCTAGGGGATACATGGCCATTTCATCAGGACTGTGTCGATGATGGCCTGTGAACATCCAAGGGGGAAAATCATCTTTTATCACTATTGTGTACCGTGCCGGTCCAGATGGAGGATAAAACATGCATGAGTTGCCCGCAGCTCTGAAAATAATTATACTCATTTGCCAGAAATGTAGAAAGTGCATCCAACCAAGTTACCACCCATCATAGTGACACTCCGTTTGCATACTGATGAAGTTTAAAGCCAGAGACAATGGTGTTGGTATCAATACCGAAGGGGGGGCTGGGCACCACCAGTGCCAGTAGGATTAATAGCGCCATCATTTTATATTATGCAGCGTTTCACTTATGCTGCATATCAGAAGACTACTGCTTCTGAGGTTCACTTCCCTGTTATAAGATTACAGTTTGCTTTAGGACTCCAAACATGAGCGGGGCTCCTTTTCAGGTTCTGCAAATGAATGCAAAAATGTCTGTGTTCGGTAAAGCACCTAGAATGTAATTATGGGTAAATATAGTTGGGTGCCATCGTAAGTGCTGGCATGTGTTCATGTGTGTCTGAGAGTGTGGGCGGGTGCACACATACCTGCATGCACTCTTGTGGTTTCAGAAGACTGCAACGGAACATGAGAAGATGCTACATGCATGTGAGTCCTGGTACTACTGCAGAGTAACTGATAAATGGGTTTTTAAAATGTAGAGAGAGAATGAATACAAGTAGGACCCAAGAGAATAATTCCTTATGTTGCAATCAGCTCAGCTTATATGTACTTGGTTTAGTCGTAGAAATCAGCAATAAAAAATATAGACTTGGTTATTTAATCCTTACTGAATAAAAGAGAATGCATTCTAATCACCCTCTAAAATATTAAATTATTTTGATACACCCCTTATTTTTAGACAAATATAAGTTAATCAGTGTAGCCAGGACCAGCACGTTAACAGAGTTCTTGAAATGTCTGAATCCAGCAAATGCACACATATGAACCAAGAGGAGGCACTTTTTCTCATGAAATCCGGAATTCTCATAGGTGTTCCACAGTTTGAAAATAGCCCATTCAGGATGTTGTCACAATGGTTATTTTTAAGTAATGATTTTAATTAAACCCTCCAAAAAGGAAACAATACGGCCCCTCTCTGACGTGGCCTGAACCCTGATGATTACATCGGTGCCGTTCCCATTGCATTCGCGTGTCATGGGGTCAAGAATAGCAGTTTCCATCTCATCATGGGAGAGAGAGAGGGAGGCTATGCTTCACTCTGCACAGGCTTCAGTGTAATTGGAGGATGGTTTTCTTGATGTGAACTTATAATAAAATGAGAAAAAACTACAGTTTCAACAGAAGTGGTTCAAAGAGAAGAACATAACACAGGGTTCAACAGAATATTTTTATATGGCAACAAATATAGATTTTTCCAGCTAACTGGAGCAGACTGGACCCATAAATTTTTTTACAGGTTTTGCATTTTTTCTTCCCTTCAAATGGTCTGTAAAACATGGAGGGAACAAGGAATCCTCATACTCAATGATGAATGGTTGAAAGAGAATGAAGCAAGTAGGCTAGATCTGTAAGGACTTTGACATGAGTAGATGGCAAGGTGTAAAGCTTAGAAAGAGGCAGATTGACCTTCCCTTTCCTACGACCGGGTATTTATTGGCTATCAAAACACTATTGGGACAATGCTGAAGACCTTAGGACGGTCCTTAAACTGTCAGGATCCAAAATTTTCAGGAAATCTTGGCTCACGCACTTCTAAGAAAAAAAATTGTATGGGGTTTTTAAGTTCAGTGAGAAAGTAAACCAGTTTTTTGTTTTTTAGCCTATTGTTACTGATCAGTTTTTACATGCCTCAAGTTCTTCATCCCAAGATTTCAGTTCTCAAAGGAAAAAGAATGAAAAAGGAGGCAGATAGATACCCACATGCACCAACATGAGACTGTCAAGAAGGTAGACTGGATGGAAATGGACATTTAGAGAATGCTTTACTATGTGGTATATATGTCTTAAAAAATTAAAAATAGATAAGTCAGAGTGATCTAAATGCAAATCTGTCTGACTTCTAAGCCCACATGGATTATACCATACTGATGTATGTCAGGCCTTCAAGAATAGGTATTGATACACCAAAAAATGCTACATAAAGAGCTGAGTACAATGAGATAGGGCAGGTAAAGATCTCTGAGCTAATAAGGGAATGAAGTAACAAAGAAATAGAAGGCAGTATCCATGAGTAAGTGATCTTGATAATAATAGCAATTAAATATTGGAGTGCTGAGGGTGCTCCAAGTGAAGAAGTAATCAGTGCCTTTGGTGTCAAACCCCTTTGGGGCATAAATAAATCTGGACATATTTTTTCCTACATACTCAGGCGAAGCACCAAACTGTCCTGTTGAATGCAAGCAGCCCTTTCCTTACCCTACTGACAGTCTTCATTGTGTCAGAGAAGGAGTGAAAAACAAGAAAGGGGCCCTTCCTCTGCCTCTCCCCCTCTGCTTCCTGAATAATTTAATCCTAAAGCCTTTCGGTCACCGAATGCCACAAGAGGCACACTGGTGTGCTGCAAGAATTTTTAAAATGTCTAGTACCTGACTATTTAGTCAGGGGCGCTGACTTTTTTCTCTTAGATTATCAATAAAAATGTCAAGAGCCAACACAACAGTAGCTGTCTGGTGTGAATAAATCAATATTATACTTATTTTTTTGTTAGATCGGCAAAAATCTTTTTTGGTGTGCCACAGAATTTTAATAATGAATGTATGTGTGCCATGAGATGAAAGAAGGTTGAAAATTGCTGCCTTCGATGATAACAGAGCAAGGTTGGCACCTACTCCAAAAGAAGGCAGTGAAAGCCACGGTGGATGTCAGAGCCTGAGTGGACTGACGCCAGTGTAGCCAATGGTGTTACAAGTGTTGCTCAGGCTCTGACATCCTGTGCCATGTAGGGAACTGGTCCAGTGTGGAGAGTCAGAACCCAAATGAAGTGAGGAAAGCATCCATGGAGGGCAGGGCAATGTGACACAGTGAGTGAGAATCTATCCAGAATGAGGTGGGCATCCCCATGTGAGGTGGCACAGCATGGGTGGGGCAGAGCTCACTTAGTGTTGCAGGTTATCTAGGTAGAGAGGTGACCAGGCATGGGGGTGACAGAGTACACACAGGGAGAATATGGTGGTTGAAGTAGTACCTTGGTTGCACACAGGACTACTGCCCAAATAAGAAATATACTGAGGATAATGAGAGCCAGATTGTTTATGGTGGGAGAAGGGCATTACAATTGGAAAGTAAGAAAACTTGAACAAATTTTGTAGTGTTGATTTTGAATACAAGATGTGACTCATGGTTTTCAATATATAAAAATAGAAATAAATATATATGCAGATATACTTCTAAGCTCTTTCCACTTTGAGGACTTGGGAACAGCACAACCCAACAGTGATGTGTACACCTCGTGCCTGGATCTTGGTTTCTACTACCCATCTCCTCTCAGAGGAGCCTGACTCCTTGGAGAAATGGCTGATTTCAGAGCTGGGGTAGAGAATATGCAAGATGAACCCTTAGCATCTCATTTTTCATAAAAGGGCAAGTGAGCCACAAAGAGATTAAGGTAACTTGCTGAAGTCACATGTCTAGATGTTAATTCTTTTCCTCTCACGACATCTAGAATGGTTCTGCACTCATGGTTTGACTAATATCTTTAAGTTCTAATTCTTCTTTAAGGAAACAGAAAGTAGAAATCAGAGATGAAGTATTATGACTAAGGCTCATGCAAGAACAACCCCATGGACTTCCCATCAGGAGACTGGCTCACAAAAGAAAACTATCAAAATGTTAAAGGTATTTATATGTCACTCTTTATGATTTTCCCACGTTGACTAACTACACAAACAGGTCTCAATCCTAATCGCCTGGGATAAGGATGGCTGCTTTTGCCACCTGATAAAGTCTATTGCTACTTGCAACCAAGTCACTGAGCACATCAGTCATTTCTGGCTTGTCATTGATGAAAATTATGGGAACCTAAGTGTTTTCTGAGTCCTGACACTCAATGGCTGGCAAACCTCATCTGAACCCTTAACCACTCTGTGGTTGGATTTCTCTGTCTGCAAAGTAAGGGCCTTGGACCTGAGAATCCATAAGGTCCCAGTGAATCATCACATTTCATTCTGTTTTTTTTCTCTTATTTAGGTGGCTGAAAAAGCCTTAAGAAATTCATCCAATGGTTAGCTTTAGGCTACTATGTTCTGCACTATTGATGAGCTGTGTCTAACTCAAGATGGCTGATTAGTTCATCAGGATCCCACAGCTTCTGAGTGGATCTCAGGCCTGGATGCCTGTCACAGGGCCATATGTGATTGATGAATGAAGTGACACACTAAAGACTGCAACTTGATACCACCAGCCTAGGTTGTTAAAGATAAAGCAGCATGCGTCAGCTCTCCCAGCTTCTACCCTTTTTATTATAGATTAAAATCCTGTTGCCCCCTTTTTCTCCTCCCCTCCCCCAGTTTGGGAAATGTATTAAAGTCTTTGTCTCATCCAGATTACCAGGTATACTATGAATACTATTGCATTTTATAGTCTATTGACCTATAGCAGGTATTTAAAAACATTTTTTTATATTTATTATAACAACATACATTAAAAAAAAAGATTTTATTCATTATTTTCAGAGAGAAGGACAGGGAGGGGGGAAGAAAGGAAGAGAATCATCAGTGTATGGTTGCCTTTCACCTGCTTCTAGCTAAGAACCTGGCTGGAGACCTGGCTTGCAACCTGGTTATATGTCCTTACTGGGGAATTGAACCAGCGACCTTTGGGTTCGCAGGCTGGCACCAATCCACTGAGCCACACCAGCCAGGGCTCCATGTCAGGCACTCTAAATGTAAAACCTAAAAATTTCTTGAAATAATCACAAACTTAAAGAAATGTTGCAAATAGAGTACAGGGATTTTTCATGAACCATTTGAAATATACACTTTAGTGCTAGGGGATAATGAGGTATCAGGCTGCCAATTTTCTCCCCCCATATCATAAAGTTTCTCAGAAGAATTAAATGCGTTGCTATATGTGGTAAACAAAATAATGCTCCTCCCTTCATCCAATTATGGAAAGGAAAAAATTAGAATGAACTTTGTGATATTGGTTTGGAATTGGAGATATCAGTATGACTGACTCATGTTTTTAAGTAGAAATAGATACAGAAATAGAAATGTAACATATATTCTTCAGCTCTGTCCACTGTAAATGTCAATAGCGAGGAGTATACTTAGTACCAAGATCTTAGTTTCTACTATCATTTCCCACTTAAGGATCCAGGTCTCCTTGGAGAAATGGCTGATTCCAGGATGGGGCAGGGAAAGTATAAGATGAGCCCAAAACATCTTGTGCCAAAAGCAAGGATGTGCTCAAAGAATGAGGGATATATTAAACCAATTTGAAGCGGATGCTACTGGCAAAACTGATGACAATTTGCGTGTCAAAATAGTTAAATTAGCATATTATAACTCATGAATAAAATGGGATATTATGAGTCCTTACAGAGATAAATAAAGAATGAATAAATTGAAAGTTGGATGAGGCACAGAGTATTTACATAGCTTTAAAATACTTCCTCACAAAATATTTATGAACTACAAAGGAAAAAAAATAGCTTTACTCTGGAAAAATCCTTTAGATTCCACCTTAATTAAGTGATCCAAATGAATATGACCAGTAGTGGGACAAATAAAAATAGCAATATCTAATCAAATGTATTAAAAGCATGACTTCATCACTTGTATGATAGTCCCTAATAAAAGAATGAGAAAATGTTGGATAAATTCATAATGAGGAAATAAAATCTGGAAGTCTGTATTTCTAATTGCCATGCTACATCATTTTGATGCACATCAGAATTTAAAGGCCACCAGTCCAGAAAGAGACAAGTCACAGACCCAGGTTTACAAACCTAGATGGTGGCAACCATTCACAGTGTGAGGCATCAAGTACTAAGCTATGTATTTAAATTCTTATTAATGCCAAGTTCTGGTACCTTGATGTTGTAAAACTTGCACTCAGTGGAATCAGCCTGTGAATGTACAAGGTTATCTGTGCTAATATCTTGTGAGCCAGTCCTAGAAGAAACTCAACTAAGGAGGTCAACCTGTGACAGCAAGAGAAGGAATTGACCACCTACTGTCATAAATCAATAAAAGGTAGACACCACTAGAAGGGCTATGCCAAACAGAGAAAAAAATCTCAAGAGCTGTGAAGAATCACTTCCAATGTCAGTGAAAACATTCATAAGTGTGTAACCTGAAATTCCAGAGGCAGAGCTTTTCAAAGATGCATGACTGAAGTCCCATTTAATGAGACGAACAGTAGGAGCCAGCAAAAGTAGGTTTACAGTCGTGAGTACGAGAAATAGAATTTATTTATCATCATATTATTTGTGTCACAACTGTAAACGCACTTTTGCTCACCCCTGCATACATCAGAAATGAGATTCCTTAATTGCAAAATGTCTATAGTCAGATCACTGCAGATAAAAACACAAAAATCTTCAAAGGAATTTTCTCAAGAAAGAAGACAAAGAAAGTGGAAATGAAGTTAATGTATTCTAAAACCACAAGTAGGAAAATATTTGGCATTTTCAAGTGTCAGAGAAGGAGCACTAAATTTGTAACTAAGAGCCTAATAATGAACTTGAGGTTGAACCTGTTTTGGAGGCACTAGTGAGGTTCAGCATTTTAGGATTACAGAGGGAAGGAGACTTGACGTTCAGATGTTACCACCAAATCTAGTTTAAGTTCCGCCTTTATTTCCCATTGAGTTTTCTTCTACTCTTCAGTTGTGGAAGAGCTGAGCTCATCACAATCAAATAACCCCACCAAAGCTTTTTTAACACAAAGTTACGTAATGTTTTTTTCTAGCCTGCATAATGCTTTTTTGCCTTGAAGTCTGTTTTGTCGGCAATCTCCACAGGCAGATCGTCTGCATCTATAGCTCATTACCATTATTCTGATGATGATGTTACATTTCATCAATTACTTGAGAGCAAGGTCAAATTTAGCAGCCAAATCTCCCCTTGTGTGAAGCCATCTTGAGCATGTCTATCCACCCCAATGCAAAAGCTTCCACGTTCACGTTCTTTAGCTTTTACCCTCCTTCCTCCCTCCCTCTCTCTCCTCTCTCTCCTCTCTCTCCTCTCTCTCTGCCATTGCTAGTTCCAAAATCCTACCGGATTTAAGCCCTGATTAATTTATTCCTTTCACTTTCTTTTGAGAAAGGACAAGCAAGAACGGGTGAGAAAATTACAGACATAAAGGGATGGATCTGCCTGTAAGAGAAAAGGGATTGTCTGATTTTGTAAGTAGATTGAAAACTACAGGTATTGTGGTCTGTTGAAATTTTAGTTCATGGGTTGGACCTTTTTGATTGAGACCATGATTTTATAAACTATGCCAATGAGATTTATTTTTTAAGTTATTTTAAAATTGATTTTGCAATTACAGTTGTCCCAATTTTCCCCCTTCTGTCCCTTGCAACCCAGTACCCCCACTCCCTCAGGCAATCCCCACATGATTGTTCATGAGTATAAGTTCTTTGGCTATTCCATTTTCTATCCTGTACTTTACATCCCCATGGCTATTCTGTAACTACCCATTGGTACTTCTTGATCCCCTCACCTCTTCACCCATTCCACAACACCACACCACATTTCCAGATTTATTTTCATTAAAGAAAATTTTCACAGCCAAGCAAATAAAACAAAACAAAAATACAAAACAACTAATTAAAAAAAAAATTCCCCTCTATTTCCAGGATTTGACCCTGTTACAGAGCTGTCAGTCAGTCCAAAGTTCTCAAAAGTTGTTTCAGTTTCAGAAGAAACTCACCTGCAAAGTTCTACCTTGATGCATGAATCTTTAACAATTGGCTCAGGTTTTAGATTTCTCCACGAGAGAACTTTCAATTCCACAATTCATTTACTCAATTTAATTTCTAGAATCAGTAAGCAAAACTTCAACTTCATAAACACAGCTGTACTTGGCAAACAAACTAAATGAGATAAAAAGGATCTGTTTAATCACTTTCCAGAGTGTATTTATAAATTAACCTTGCTTCTGAATGGCTAGAATTAAAGTAAACCAACAACCACTCTCTTACATTTGATCTTATTTTCTTGAGGTACTAAGCCTTGTGGAAATGCAAAACTCCTGGAAGATGTAGGCTGCCACCAACCCTTGAATTTCTTTATATACTTTGAGTCTGTGCTATTTAGTGCATATAGATTTTGGAACCATTTATCTTCCTGGTAATTTTTTTTCCCTAGGAGAGAACACTCCACCTCTTCCTCAGGTGGTAATTTTTTAAATGATCCTCTTCATCCAGAAGATGATTTTATCTTAAAGAGTAATTTGTTTGATAAAATATAGCCACAATGGCTTTCTCTTACTATGAATTTGTCTAATAAATCTTTTCTTATTCCTTAATTTTCAGTCTTTCCATACCATTATGTTTAGGTACCACTTATACAACTGATTTTTAAGTCTAACCTGAGCATCTTGGCCTTTAAAAAAACTTAAAAATAGTTGTATTTAGTCCATTTATATTTATCATGATTACACACATCTGGTTTTATTTCACCATATTATTTTCTGCTTTCAATCAGCCATACTTTTACTTTGCTCATTTCCCACATTATACCTTTTTGAAGTGTGTATGTTATGTTTACTCATACACACACACACACACACACACACACACACACCACATTCTATCCACCATGTTTCTTAACTACTCTTTTCTATTTTCTCTCTCTTTATCTTGGTACCACTCACAATGATCCATTAGTGGAATTTGTTTCCCTGTCCTCCCCACTTCAGGCTCTGTGGGAACAGTCCTGATTCCTAGAGGGTGACTTCTTCCACCAGGGGAGGCAGTAAGAGTCCCACTGTACTTTAAACTGTGGCTGCCACCAGGCCACTTACAGTTCTTCATGTCAAGAGACCAGTTGGCAAGAGAAGGACACACCATTCCTGCAGGGGTAACTGACACTGATCATTCGGAGGAAGTACAGCTGCTGATACACAGTGGAGAAAGGCAAGAATATAGAATTTCACACTCAATGAATGAACAATCAGGTCATCTTTGGACACTCTGTTGCCCAATTTGGATTGTTAATTGATAAATGCAGTATCTTATCCTTATGAAAACTGGTTGTGCTTTTAAAACTAGTTGCAGCAACAGGGACTGTTAACTTTCTCCACTAACTTTCCTTATATAAGATTCTTCCAGAAATGAGACCAATCAGAAACCTGATGATGCTCTTCCTGAACAGGGCAAAGTTACTACAAGTTGCAAAGAGAAACAGAACCGAACAGTCTAAGGGTGGACTATGGAGGCTCTGACCTCTGCTCAGTGTCCCCATCTCCCATCTCTGATCTCAGGACTGAGTCACTCATTTCTTTGTTGCTGGGTGCATTGACTACTGACGGCTCATGTCTGATATCTGGGAATTTTCTTTGGCCAAAGGAGGCCATCTTTCCCAAGTTTATAAACTCAGTAACCTAAGATAATAGGTTACTGGGTACCCAACCTTCTGTTCTTATACCTACAGCTTGGATTATAAACTCATCTTGAATGGTAATTTTTTCTGTGAAAGTCCTTTGTGACCAAGGCTGTGGAAGAATCACTCCATAGAGATTTTCTGTTCAGTTCTGTCAGGTATTCTGGGGATACCACTGCCCCAGGACTAATTTTTATGTAAATTTCTCATCTTGACAGCCTTAAATCATGACAGAAGTGTGCATTCTCACTGCAATACAGCATGAGGCAGAGGCTGCTATTTTTATTTTTCTGAGAATACATTTTTTCTTTTCCATAGCCCAAACAGCAAACTTTATCATTTCCCTATTAAGGTGAGTAAATCTTTTTTCTACACCTGTCATTACTGGCCCCTTTGAGTGCCGCAGCTTCATGAAGGGGTATGAGTTCCCATTCAGTGTTAATAAGACCCATGATGTATGTCCCAGACTGATTGTGTGTTAAAACCCAAACTGCATGGTAGCTGTTACTGAATTTGATAATCACCCATGGGGAAGCTTTAAGATCGTATCCTAAGCTTAAAGCTGTTAATATCAGGAACCTTGAGATTTTCATGTATTTTTTGCAAATTGATATACATGAGTATGATTTTTAACATATTACCATAATCTGAAATTATCACTAAGTAGCTGAATGTTTCCTAGAGCTAGGTTTTAGTAAGAAAGTGAAATTATGAGGGCACTGACCTTGGAATGGAAATGGAGGAAATGACATAACTAAGAAGAAAATGAAAAAGTCAAACTATCATTTTGTGCCCAGGATGGGTCCCGATTGGCTGGGCATTAATGTGGTAAAGACTGATTTAGAATGGTAGTGGGTTTTAAGTATCTCCCTCATGGAACTGTGGGTTCCATGAGGGCAGGAACATGTATCGTTTGCTGTTCTATCACTATCATCTAGTTCTTGCACAGCATACATTAGATGTTCAGTAGGTACATGTTGATGAAATGAATGAATTATTGATAAGGCAGTGCTGTGCAAAATGATCAGATATTAAAAATAAGCAAGAATATGGCATAACACTACATGAACACTGGTCTAAGGAGAATAATAAAAAATAATAGGAAAGGAAAATGTGAACTGAGCTATCATATTCATTCTTTCCAATGTTCTGCCAACAGATATTTATCGCATATCTATTATTAATCTGGCACTGTGCTAGGCATGGAGAATGTGATGGTGAGCAAAATGAAATACATGGTTCCTGCCCATAGAGAGACCTGGGGAAGGCAAATGTTTAATGAAAACACTAATAAGCAAAAACTGAGTTTAAAGAACATTTGACTAAATGTTCTATCAGCCCAGGAAAATCTCTATTTATACCTATTGTCCCAATGTAATTTTAAATGATATCCTCACTCTCAAAAGTGTTCCAGTTTGGACTGTCATTCTGGCTATGACTGAAAGATATTTGGTGTAAACATAGTATACAATGGGGAGAACCATCTACTTGGGGAAAAGAGAAAAGGCTTCCTTGGGAAAGGCAAGACGGACCTGAAAAGTGGAGGATGGGACACACAGGGTATGTGCTTGCATTGGGGTTCCAGTGGGGAGAGACTGACAGGCAAATAGAATAGCGTATACAAAGCAAGAACCATCAAGGGATCAACCTAAGATCTGTGTGGCTAGAGTATCAAGGGCAAGAGGTTGCCTATAAGGGTGGATGGAACCAGGTCATGCAGGGCTTATGGGCATTTTATGATTTTTGGACTATTTTCCTTTATCCTTTAAACAGGAATGGAGGTGGAAGAGTGGTGGGATGTAGCTTTTTGTAAAGATTCCCTTTGGCTATATTGTGGAAAACAGATTTGAGAAATTTCAGGAAAGTAGTTCAGAGACATGATAGTCACTTGAAATAGAATGATGGTGCAGATGAAAAGAAGTGAATGAATTTAAGGTGAATCTAGAAGGCAAATGAACAGAATGTGTTGATGGATTGGCCGTAGAGAGAGGGGAATAGAAAAACATCTAGAATAAGTTTCTGACTTATGCACTTGGATGGATAGCTCTTTAATTCATTGAGCTAGGGAATGCAGCTAGTATTAAGATGTGGCATGTTTATCTCTCCATCCATGCAGTTACCTCTTTAGGGAACCAACTCATTCTACTCAGTTCATTGACACCTGGTACAAAGCAAACATTACAGGTAACAACAAAGATGTTTTCTATGAAATCTAATGAAGAGTACAAAATACACACATGTCTATTTTACTAGTTATATGCTTTCAACTGCAAGTTATAGAAAACTAGAAAACTCAGGTAAAAATTGCTTAACCAATGAGAATATGTGCAGAGGCCCTAAATTGAGGAGCCCCAGCTTGGCTGATTCAGTGGCCTAGTGTTATCAAAGATGCTGTTCTTTCCATCTTTCTGTTCTGCCACCCTTACTCAGTTGACTTTTCCTTGACTAATACCCTTTATAGTTACAAGATTGTTATCCCAGTTCCAAGCACCCACAACTATATCAATGTTCAGCAGCTGAGTGACTATTTTCACATACACATCTCTTTCTCAAATCTAGGAAGCCTTTCCCAGAATCCCTTCAATAGATTCCTCTGCACATATTAGTACATAAAGCGGTGTCACATGTTTATTCTTAAGCAAGAACTGTGAAGAGGAATGGGATTGCCGTGACTTGTCTGGTGAGGCACATGGCCATGGGAAAGATGATGACTTTCCAAATAAATATGGGGTTTTGTTTACAAACAAACTGGAAATGACTGTGGAATAAGCAACCAAGGGTGTCTGTCATATCTATAAGAGCAGAGCAGTATTAGTATGGTCTTAGGATCAGAGTAGTTCAGGATACTGAAGCAAAAGAAATCTCCTTGGAAATTAGAGAAGAAATGTTCCCAGGGCTGTTCCCAGGTTATTAGGTTTATATCACTGAAGGCAGAACCTAAGATCTGAGGCTACTTTTGAAAGAATACAAACATAAATCCAACTTCACTTCTTTAATTTTTTTATTGATCACGCTATTACAGTTGTCCCAACTTTTCCCCCTTTGTCTTCCTCTACCCAGCACCTCCATCTCCTCCAGCAATCCACCCTCTTTTGCTCATGTTCATGAGTCATGCATGTAAGTTCATCGGCAACTCTTTTTCCTATACTTGCTCTTCACAGCCCCCTGTTTATTCTGTACCAATCTGTACTTCTTAATCCCTTCACCTTTTCCTTCATTCTGCCTGACACCCTCCCACTGGCCACCATCCCAATGTTCTCCATATCTATGATTCTGTTTCTGTTCCTGTTCTGTTTGTTTACATAGTTTGTTTTTAGATTCAATTGTTGATAGTCATGTATTTATTCCCACTTAATGTTCATAGCTATTATTATTATTATCTATTGTTATTGTAATATATTGTATCATTTTCCCCCCATTGCTCTCTCCCACCCCACCCCACCCTTCCCCTCCCCCCTCCCACAGTCAATCCCTATCTCCTTGGCCATGTCCATGGGTCTTTCACATTGGATCCTCCACTAAACCCTTACCTTACTTCCCCTACTCCCCCAGGTCATCATCATTCTGCTCCTATTTTTTCCATGTCTCTGATTTCGTTCTGTTCATCTATTAGTCTCCTGTATTAAGTGATATCATATGGTATTTGTCTTTTGCTGCCTGAGTTATTTCATTAAGCATGATACTCTCTAGATCCATCCATACTATCACAAATGGCAGGAGTTCCTTCTTTCTCTCTACTGCATTTGTAAATGTACCAAAATTTTTTGATCCATTCACGCACTGATGGGCATGTAGGCTGCTTCCAGCACCTGGCTATTGTAAATAACACTGCTATGAACATAGGGGTATGTAGGTTCTTCTGGATTGGTGTTTCAGGATTTTTTAGGTATAATACTAGCAGTGTAATTGCTAGGTCATAAGGCAGTCCTGTTTTTAGCTTTTGAGGAATTTTCATACTGTTTTCCATTGTGGCTGCACCAGTCTGCATTCCCACCAGCAGTGTACTAGAGTTCCCTTTTCTCCATATCCTCACCAGGATGTTTGTTGATTATGTCATCCTTGGAGAAGTGTCTGTTCAGGTTCTTTGCCCATTTTTTAATTGGGTTGTCTGTTTCCCTCATGTTGAGTTCTTTATATATTTTGGAGATCAAACCCTTGTCTGAGGTGTGATTGGCAAATATGTTTTCCCATATGGTTAGTTCCTTTTTAATTTTGTTGATGTTTTCTTTATCTGAGCAGAAGCTTTTCAGTTTGATGTAGTCCCATTTGTTTATTTGTTCCTTTACTTCCCTTTCCCTGGGTAAGATATCAGTGAAAACATTTGCTGTGTGGTCTATCTGCTATTTTTCTGCCTATGTTTTCCTCTAGGATTTTTATGGTGACGTGGGTTATACTTAAGTTTATCCATCTTGAGTTTATTCTGGTGTATGATGTAAGTTGGTGGTCTAGTTTCATTTTTTTGCATGTTCCTGTCCAATTCTCCCAACACCACTTGTTGAAGAGGCTATTTGTCCTCCATTTTATGTTACTTCCCCCTTTGTTGAATATTAGCTGCCCACAGAGTCCTGGGTTTATTTCTGGGCTCTCTATTCTGTTCCATTGATCTGTTAGCCTGTTCTTGTGCCGGTACCAAACTGTTTTGATTACCATGGCTTTGTAATATAGTTTGATACCAGTATTGTGATTCTGCCTCTTTGTTCTTCTTTCTCAAGATTGCTGTAGTTATTTGGGGTCATTTTTGGCTCTATATAAATTTTTTCAAAATTTGTTCTAGGTCTGTGAAGTATGACATTGGTATTTTAATAGGGATTGTGTTGAATCTATAAATGGCTTTGGGTAGTATGGACATTTTTATGATGTTAATTCTTTCCATCCATGAACATGGTATATGCTTCCCTTTATTTGTACTTTCTGTAATTTCTTTCTTCAGTGTTCTGTAGTTTTCCAAGTACAGGTCTTTTTACCTCCTTGGTTAAGTTTATTCCTAGGTACTTTATTTTGCTTATTGCTATAGTAAATGGGATTTGTTTTCTAGTTTCCTTCTCTGATGTTTCATTGTTGGTGTGTAAAAATGCCTTAGCTTTCTGGATACTGACTTTATATCCAGCTATTATGCCAAATTCACTTATTAGCTTGGGTAGTTTTTTGGTGGAGACTAAAGGGTTTTCTGTATACACTATCATGTCATCTGTAAGCAAATAATGACAGGTTTACTTATTTCTTTCCAATTTGAATGCTTTGATTCTTTTTTCTTATCTGATTGCTGTGACTAGAATTTCCAAAACTATGTTGAATAGAAGTGGAGAGAGTGGACAGCCTTACCTTGTTCCTGATCTTAAAGGAAAGGCTAATGTTCATAGCTTTTTTTTTTTTTTTTTTAATTTTGTTTCATTATTTTTAGAAAGAGGGGAAGGGAGAGAGGCATAGAGGGAGAGAGAGAGACATCAATGTATGGTTGCTTTTCACCTGCCTCCAGTCACAGACCTGACTGGAGACCTGGTTTGCAACCTTGTTATGTGCCCTGACTGGGGAATTGAACCTGTGACCTTTGGGTTCACAGGCCAGCACCTTATCCACTGTGCTACCAGCCAGGGCTCCTAATGTTCATAGATTTGATTGTCCTCTTTTTCTTAAATAAGTCCCTTTAACATTTCACATAATGATAATTTAGTGATGATGAACTCCTTTAGCTTTACCTTGTCTGGGAAGCACTTTATCTGTCCTTTCCTTCTAAATGATAGCTTTGCTGGATAAGGTAATCTTGGTTGTAGATCCTCACTTTTTATCACCTTGGTAAAAGGGATTCTTGCCAATTCCTTCTTGCTTGCAAACTTTCTTTTGATAAATCCACTGATTGTCTTATGAGAAATCCTTTGTAGATAACTCTCTTTGTCTTGCTGCTTTTAAGATTCTCTCTTTATCTTTGACCTTTGAAATTTTAATTGTGATGTGTCTTGGTGTGGTTGGTCCTCTTTGGGTCCATCTTGTTTGGGACTCTCTGTACATCCTTGACCTGTATGTCTATTTCCTTCACCAAATTATGGAAATTTTCTTTCATTACTTTTTCAATAGGTTTCCAATTCTTTGCTCTTTTCTTTTTCCTCTGGCATTCCTATGATGTGAATATTAGAATGCTAGAAATTGTCCCAGGGGCTCCTTACACTATCCTTAAATTTTTGGATTCTTTTTTATTCTTGCTGTACTGAATGGATATCTTTTTCTTTCTTATGTTTCAAATCATTGATTTGATTCTTGGCTTCATCCACTCCACTATTGATTCCCTACAATTTATTCTTTATTTCACTTAGTGTCTTCTTCATTTCTGATTATATCATTTTTATGCTCTGAAAGTACCCACTGAGCTCCTTGAATAGCCTTATAATCAATATTTTGAATTTTGCATCTGATAGATTGCTTATCTACATTATGTTTAGTTCTTTTTCTGCAGTTTTGTTCTGTTCTTTTGGGCCATATTTCTTTCTCTCCTCATTTTGGCAGCCTCCCCATTTGTTTCTATGTATTAGGTAGAGCTGTTTTGACTCCATATCTTGGTAGTGTGGTCTAAAGTAGGGTCCAGTGGTACAGCCTGCCCTATCCCCCAAGCTGGGTACGTAAGGTGTGCCCTCTGTGTGAGATGTGTACTCCCTCTTACTGTAGGTGAGTCTTGATTGCTATCAGCAGATTAATTGGAGGAAGTTATCTAGTCCAGATAGCTGATAGGACTAGCTGTGACCCTTGGCCAGCAACCACCTCCCTCCATGGCATATGGAAGTGGTTGGGTGGTATTCCAATGTGGTCTGTAATTGTCCACTGGGAATGCAGGCTCTGGGGTTTCCCAGGTGGTGCAACCCAAGGTCAGCCTCCATCTGTGTTCTGTCTGGATCACCTTGGCATAAGCTATAAAGTGATCTGAAAACAGCTGCTGTTAGTGCCAGGGCTGGGGTTGCTCAACAAGAGGCACTGGGGCTCAGCTGTTGTTTCTTTGAGCAGATTCAGGAAGATCTGAAACCTGTGCCAGCCCAGCCCTTCATATGGAAAACCAATTGTTACCAGCTTGGGAAGGCCCACAAATTGGATAGGATAGGCCCTTAGGTAACTGTCAGGGGTACTTACTGCATGAGACAGGTTGATGGAGACTCAGATATGGTGCTGCCCACTGTGGCTCTGTCGGGGGAGGGCTCAGAAAAGGGAGGCCATTGTCTGCAGTTTTGTCTGGGAGGAAGCTGTCCCCCAGCTCTTGCCCTGATGTCAGCCTCTGGTGCCCTTCCAGCTGCTGCCCTGGTGCTGAAGCCCAGAGGGAAGAAGTCTGAGTAAGTCTGTGTTCAGGGAGCCCCCCAAGGGGAGATGCCTGAGAATCCTGCAGTTTCTTCTGCTGACCCAACCCCACTGGTTTTTACAGCCAGAAATTATGGGGGTTTATCTTCTTGGCACTGTAACCCTGGGCTGGCTGGTCTGGTGTGGTACTGGGATCACTATGCCTGCTATATTCCTCTGTTTTATATAGAAGTTCCAAACACATGGGTTTGGAACTAGCCCTTTCTAAGTCTTTGTGTCTCTGCCCCTCCATCCCTCTTACCCATCTGGATGAATGTAGTTTCTTTAACTCCTTAGTCATTGGATTTCCATACAGCTTGACTTTCTGATGATTCTGAGTGATATTTGTTGTGTAGTTTAGCTGTAATTTTGTTATGGTTATGCAAGGAGGCAAGCCATGTTTACCTACGCCTCCATCTTCCCAGGTTCACCCCTTGATTCCAGTGATTTCAGGCATCCTCTCAGCTTTCCTGAATTTCCAGTCATATAAATACTGTTTCTTATTTTATCTAAGCTTCACTGAACTGAGAGAAGAATGGTGTTTTGCATAAAATACTAGAAGTATTTGTTACATAGCTTTGGCTTAATCAGAGCCTGACCTGTTTCTGTCATTACTGCTGGAATAGCTCTCTAGCTCTTGCCAGTTTTTGAGTTGTCAGGGCAATAACTTATCCATCTTGTTGTCAGATTCACAGCTAGTTTACCTGACTCTAGGGAAATCTAAATGATTATTACTACACGTGGTGTGCAACTTATATTTTAAATGCATTTAATTCTTAATATCCTCCTCCTGCCACACCTCACATCCAAAGACATACTTATAAATTACTGTGGTTCCCTATTGTAGAAACCTTCACCACCCACCAAAGATTGGTTTCCCCTTGATTTTCTTTAAATGCTCACTGAAATGACTGGCAATGCTCACTGACCACAGTCACTAAATCAGTTCCCGGGTCTCTAAGTCCAGAGCTCTCCCATGTTTCCACATTCCCTCCAACTTCACAACTTCCAAATTATGCTTGATCCTCCAGTATAGCATGTAATTATTTTTTAAACAAATGGCTAATCTCACTTTAAAGACAAATCTCTAGATTTGCTTTACAAAGCCAACCAGAAGTTGTTCTACATGATTACTAATTCATCCCCTCTGCCTTCCCCCTTACAATGGGTCTCTTTCAAGGTTTTAACTATAAGCATTAAATTACCCTTTTGATGTATCCTTTCCCTCCTCCTCCCAGGAATGTTTGGAGAGGAATCCAATTGTGGGCAGATGTTAGGCCTTTCTGGAAAAATTCCTGTGTCAAATAACAAGCATCTAGTTGTAGCTCAGATAGAATACTAATAGCGATTTACATGTTAAGTAAGAACAGTAATTACTGGCTTTGAAAGCATATCAAAATGACTTTTTACAGTTGTTCTTATACTCTATTATTCTTCCTTTTTTATTCTCTAGTCAGTGTTCTTAATTACATGCCCCAGGAAAATTCAGTGGGAGAAAACACAGCAAAACACAGGAGATAGCAGCACATCCTGGCCACCACAAGCAGCCAGATGACATTTGGTTGGGTCATGTGGGGTTACGAGGCAGGGTATTTAGCTTTCTCCTCCTTTCCTTTTTCTACCCTTAAAACTGAACACATAACTGCCAGAGAATCAGTTAATCAAAATATATTGATCAAATACCTGCTAATGAACTACCTAAGAGATTCACAATTTACTAATATCTCCAGATACTCTCACATTTGTTACTAGGTACAACAAGACCAGCAGAGAACTAATTTGACCACAAAGTTTTGTTCTTTCCTGTTAGATTTCATGGGTTGATTTTACTGAATTTGCGCATGGTATTTTATCACTTCTTTAATCCTTCACTGAAGGATATTATTTTAAAAATTGAGTAAATGTGTGATTCTACTGGCTGCTAGGCTATTACTGAGGACATTGTTTATTGTATGATGCAGTATGATTTTTTATGAGAACTCAGTGGGAAAATTCTATTTAACTTCATTACTGGAGGTAGTCACACTTCAGCCAAGCAAGACTTTTTTCTTTTTAACAGTTGTATGGCCTCTGTGAATCATGTCACTGATCACATTTCCATTTTTGCTTGGACTACTGGAAAGCTCAGATCATAATGTTGTGGCTCATCTCTAAAAAGCATCCACTCAGGCCTTGAGGTGCGTGTGTACACATGCAAGTGTGTGCATGCATTTGCTTACTACCCTCACTCTTCACGCCATCCTAGTTTTCCCAACAGTCTCTTTTCTGTCCTGATAGCTTCACTTTTTAATTTTGTTTTTACTCAATAGAAATTTCTTTCTTTCTCACATCATTGTTGAAAGGCAGGTATTTGGTAGGTGGCTTTCTATGAGATAACTTAGGACCCACAACCCCTTCACCTTACTGATTTACCAACCCCTAGGGCCTCCCATCCCCTGATCGGAGTTAGCACATGGTGAAGAGAAAGAATAAAGGGCGATGCAGGAGGTGTCACAGTGCAATCATATAACCACACTAGATGGAAAGGGAAGCTGAGGCATGGGATCTAGCATGCAGCTGGGAAGAAAGGAAAATGGGTATGGTAAACGACTAACCAAGATTTGTCACAAAACGTGAATAGCAAAGTCTCAACGAGACAGCTTACTTACTCTGTGTTCTTGCTAAGAGCATTAGCAGAATTGTTCATGTTAGCAGAAATAGCCATACATTGCTCTGGCATAGAACCCCTGAGTGAACAACGAAAGGTGTTTTGGCATCTTTACCTCTGTCCCTTCATCTTCTGCCATTGCCTTTGTTCAGGCTTTTTCTATTTCATGCCCATTCTGCTGGATTCCTACCTCCCTGGCCTCTGGAGAAGACTGTGTTCTGAACATGCTTTATTTTGCAAGTTGGTTCACATACTTTATTATTAGCTAATGTTCTGTAAAAAAAAAAAAAAAATCACCCCAAAATTTAGTGGTTTAAAATAGCAATAAGTTATTTATATCTCTCATGGCTTCTGTGGATCAGAAATTTGGAGACCAGCTTGGCTGGGTGCTTTTGGCTCGGGGTTTTTCAAGAGGTCGCACTGAGGTATCTGCTGGGATTTGCAGTCACCTAGAAAGTTAATTGGGCTTGAAGATTCACTCCCAACATGGCTCACTCACAAGGGTGGTGAATTGGTGCTGGCTGTTGGCAAAATGTTTCAGTCCCTATCCACACAAGCCTCCATAAAGGGCTGTCTGAGCAACCTCAGAACAAGGTGTATGGCTTCTCCCAGAATGAACATTTAAAGAGATAAGAAGCAAGCCACAGTGACCTCTGTGACCTGGCCTCGTAAGTCCCACACTGTTGCTTCTGCTGAATTCTTTCATTTGTCCAGATAGTCCTGATTCTATGTGAGAAGAGATTACACAAGGCCATGGTTATCAGGAGGCTAAACTCACTGGGGGCTCTCTGGGGAGCTGGCCATCACACATGCCCTGCATTGGGAATATGCACCTCCATCAATCTCAAGCTTTCAAAATTCTCTACCACTTTCAACACCCAGATCAAAGCCCATCCTTTCTGTGAAGTCTGCTCTGATCATTCAACAACTAGCAGTCCTATGTAATTCTTTGTTCTTACCAGACATACGGTTTGTATTATTTGGTACCGTGTTTTGAAGATCTCTATGTATGTCTTTTCTTTCAATTAGAATTCAAACAATTGGAGGGATACCCTCCACCATAGAGTAGGTACTCAATGAATACTTCTTAGATGGGCAAATGAGGGAGTGAAAGCAGAGTACAAGCCATGAATCCTGGGTCTTTGGGTGTGTACTTATCCCTTGTTGTTTGACCTAGCCAAACCACTTAAATCTTAGTCTCAGTTTTACCCTACATAAAATAAAGACAATAAATATCTACCCACCACCTTTCCTCACGGAATTGCCTTGAAATCTGAAAGAGGTAGAACTCCAAAAAGTGTTTGCTAGTGTGCTGAGAAGAAGGGCAATGTGAGGTTGGTCACCAGGCTCACCAGTAGTGGCTGAGTTGTATATTGTTGCCACAGGCGGAGGTCAGTCAATACCTCTGACTTCCTTCTCAAGGAATAGGGAAACCCTACATCAAGCTGTCAACATACAAATGTCTTTTAATCCAATAGCTGCTGTCAGGATATAAGGGCTCATGCTGGGGGCGGCTCTCAGCAAAGAGAACTGCCTGGAGCAGGAAGCTGGGACCCATGGCAGTCACACTCCAGAAATGACATAGCTCAAAGGTGAGGTTTGTTTCTCTAGGAGAATTCTCAGGGGTCCTCCTCCATCATGTACTGAGTTTTCAATTTTTCTGTTATAAACAATTGCCTAGGTATAATTTTTCCACCCCACTCCTTAAATATTATTTTAAAAATTAACATAAATTCATTTTTTGCTGTACATTTGCATGAATTTTAACACATGTGTAGAGTTATGTAACCACCACCACCACAATCAAAATATAGAGTAGTTGTATCAACCCAACAAATTTTCTTGTGCTTTCTAATCATATTCCTCCCTCCAAATCATTGATCTGTTCTTCATTACTATAATTGTCTTAAGAGTACAAATGAAATCATGCAGGGTGTAACCCATATCTTTGAGATTCATCTAAGTTTGTTCCTTTTTATTACTGAGTAATATTCCTTTGTAATGATGATGATTATTTGTTTATCCATCTATTTGTTGAACTACAGTTGGCATGGGATTGCTGCCTCATGGTAAGTGCATATTTAGCTTTATAAGAAACTGCCAGACTGTGTCCTAGAGTAGTGCTATTACTTTATATTTCTGCCAGCAATATATTATATGAGAGGTCCATTTGTTCCTTATCTTCACCAGGATTTGTTATATTTTTTAAAGCCATTCTTTCAGACATGCAGTAGTACTTCATGATTTTAATTTAGATTTCCCTCAAAGATGAAGTGTCTGTTCAAGTCTTGGTCCATTTTAAAATTATGTTGTTTGCTTTCTTCTTATTGTTGAATATTGAAAATTAGTTATGTATTCTGGATACAAGTGCTGTGTCAGTTTTGTGATTTGCAAATATTTTCATCCAGTATGCAGCTTGTATTTTTATTTTCTTAATAATATCTTTTGCGGATCAGAAGCTTTTAATTTTAATGAAGTTCAATGTATTACATGTTAAGTTTAATAGATGAGGTTTTTGGTAAGATGTTGAGAAGCACTTTGCCTGACTACAGGTCAGATAAATTTTCTCATATTTTCTACAAACATTTTTACTTTTCAGAATATTTTATAATTTAGATCTACGATCCACTTGACTTCATTTCTTCTTCTTTTTTAACCTAAATCTTTATGCCTCTTTATTTATATATATACCAAATCTCATGTCTATTAACTGAGAGCCAATGGGGCCAGGCACTGCGCTGTTCGTAAAGATGAATAAGACACAATTCCTGCCCTCAAGTTCACAGTCTTGGAAAAAGACACAAAGAGGGGTGGGGGGATCCAACACAGGGTACTATAGTGGCATAAATTAAGTGAAATATAAATTAGGTGTTAAGGGAAGATAAAGATGTGTAAAGTTGTTTCCCTAAAGAGGTTTGGAGTCAAGCTGGACAGAAAATCGTAGTCATTAAAAGTTAACGGAGGCAGTAGAAAGTGGAGAACATTTGTATCCTAAAGAGTTACATAGAAAGAAGTGCTATAATAGTTTGCAGGAAGCAGTAAACACTTCAGATTTCATAAAGGAAGTGGATTTCAGCCTTTTTCCTTAATATCTAAAGATAGAGAAGATTTGGATCAGCTGAGAGAATGGGAAGAATCCCAGAAAGGGAGCCATTTATGAAAAGGTAGGCATGTTAGGAAAGCCCAAGGCAGGTTTCATGTACTGGTTGTTAGTTGGTCTGCCCACCCAGTAGAATTCTGGGTATAGACTTTTTTTCCTTGCTTAAGTGTTCATTCACCTATTATCTGATGACTGCACTTAGGTTTCCTGTTTCCTTTTGGACAACATCCTCTTGCTACTCCGAGCACAGTAGGAAAGCATGCATGTTCAAGGCTAAAGAAAGGTTTACCTTTCCTGGGCTAAAATATTAATTCAGAACATCTGCAAGATGGAGAACTCTGAGGTCGCAATGCTTACACCCCTTCCCCTAAACACAGACATACACAATAACACAATAAATAACTGTGAACATAGGAAAGTGGCTGAAGTCTGGGTACACAAGT
Organism: Noctilio leporinus; assembly: GCA_004026585.1. NCBI lineage: Eukaryota > Metazoa > Chordata > Mammalia > Chiroptera > Noctilionidae > Noctilio > Noctilio leporinus. Next base: position 14,593 of record PVIW01001895.1, on the reverse strand, counting down.
TCATCCAAAACAGTGATACCCCAAGGGGATGTTGTGGGAACTTCCGTTGAAGGGGAACCTGAAGGAAGACAGGGGCCAGGTCCGCTACTGCAGTCTTGCTACCTGCAAGCCTGAGACTCCACCCCAGTAGCCGCAGCGGAGGGCACAGCCTCAGGCTGGGCAGAAGCGACTCCCGATCCCATACTGCGAGTCCTGAGCCTAGTCGTTCAGACAGCCTTAGTTCAGATTACTCAGAGACAACACCCCGCACAGATATGAAACAAAATTTGAAACAGCTGTCTGAAAAGAGGGAGGGAGAAGCTATGTATAAATAGAGAAAAGGGGAATCTTTGGCTTAGGGATAAAAATAAAAAATATTTTGCAGGTTTCCAAGGCCTTTTGTGATGTAGTGCTAACCTACCTTTCCACCTTTGCTTTCTCTGCGTCTGTCTCCTCATCCTGAACTTGACCTATTATGTACGCTGAACATCATTCTCTGAATATTCCTTGATCCTTTGTAACCCTGTGCCTTTGCCAATGCTGATCCCCATGTGAAATGACCTTTCCAGAAAGCTCTTTAATTGTCCTGGAAGGTCTGCAGAGGTATACTTTCCCACAGCATGTGGATGTGGTTCTTTATGTTCTTCTCCATTATGGCATTTACCTCATTGTTTGGCATCATTTTGTCTGTCTCTCCCATTACTCTGTGATCTCCTTAAAGGAACACATTGAGTCTTGTACACCCAACATCCCTTTCAAGCATGAAGCACAGCATCTCATACACAGTAAGAGCTTAATAGATGTTTGTGGAATAGGCAGTGAATGAATGAATTAGAAATGTCAATTAACAAATGAAGAGAGACATTGCCAGAGTTCCCTGGCTTTTGTCACAATTATTCCTGGAACCTCTGCCATCTCGGCCCACAGATTACTAGAAATTTCTTATTTGCTCACCACAATTTACTTGTTCTGTGTTTTCCAGCCTCCCTTTAGTCAGACATGGCCATGGAACTGGTTTCACTTTTGTGTAGTAAAGTAGGGGCATGGGTACCATTTCCAGGCCTGGACTTCAAACTCCCTGCTGTGTCCTCTGCATTTCCCTTGCTGCTGGCTGGGGACTGCCCAGTCCTTTGGGGGGTCTCTTTGTTCATTTGTTTCCATAGCTAACACTGTTTTAATATAAGAGCCAATAGAACTTCTCAGTTCAAACCAGATTCTGAATGTGGGGAATGTTACGTGCAGGGCAGAGCTATATTCTGGAAAGCTTCCTTGTTGTCTCTGGCTTCCTTTTTAGAAAAAGGTCACTTGTGATAGGAGGCAGATGGGCACGGCTTTGGAGCAATGGATTGAGGATGAGAGGTTTAGTTCTATTCCTGGGTCTGCCCCCCACTGGCTTTGGGTTCCCAGCCAAGGAAAAAGACAGCATGGATGCTAAACACAGCCTACCCATGGGGAAAAAACATAAAAGCAAAAATAATCTCCCCAGCAGAAATGCAGGTGATGGTGATTTCTTCCCCAGGAGAAAATAATGCCCTTATGCCTCATCTCTTCCAGGCTTTGCTGGTGTAAATGTGTGATGCCTCCCAATCCCACACATGCTGCTTACTGATTCCAAGCCTGGCTAGCTGAGGGGAGTGTTTTGACCTTTCTTTGGTGCAGGCAGGCTGCAGATGCACCAATCAAATGTCTCTGTCCTTGTCAGTGTCAACTTTCTGAGCCATAGGATGAATATTGACTTTCCTTAGTTAAGAAACAAACAAATAAAAGATGCCAGAAGGAGCAGCGCTATGGCCGAAACCCACCAATCAATGTTTCTAAGCGGCAGACTTCTCTAGCCTGGAGAGTAATCTATTTTTACAGAGCCTGCCTCCAACACATCCACCTCCTCCGAACGGGCTCTCCGAGTGTCATTGCCTACCCAGAGGAGGGACGGCTATTTCTTATCTTCTTCCACCAGATTTTCCCAAGTTTGCTTCTGTGGAGAGAAATCACAGCAATTGTTTCTTAGGACCAAAGTTCTCAAAGTCAGAGATCCTTAATTCCCCAGGCTGGGGATTAGCGCTTCCCCACGTTCCTCATCAGCATCTGCCACCATATTTGACTCCCAGGATTGGATGACTCCTATCTGACCCTCAGCCTGAAGAGAATCACCACCACTGACATGTAAGAGTCTAGTGAGCATCAGCATCACTGGGAGAATGTCTTCCAGATGAGTGGAAGCTTGCGGGGTTCACCCTCTGGGATTCTGATTCAGGGCATATTAAGTGGGGCCCAATGTTCTGTGGGTTTTTTTTATTGGCACCCCAAGTGAATGTGATGCTGATGATGGTTCTGGGACCACACATTTAAAAACACCCCTTTTTTGGCTATGACTGATCTTCTGAAAACACAAACAGGCTCATAAATATACCCTTTAAAAATTTCTTTGAGTTTCCCATTGCCAACAGGAGCTGGTCATAACTCCTTAGATGGCACATCAGGGCTCATTAGGAACTGACCTGTATTTGTTTTTCTAGGCTCAGTTCTCATCTCCTGCTCCTTGTCTTCTTTTTTTTTTTTTTTTTTTTTTTTTTTTTTTTTTTTTTTTTTTTTTTTTTTTTTTTTTAAGATTTTATTTCATTATTTTTAGAAAGGGGGAAGGGAGAGAGGCAGAGAGGGAGAGAGACATCAATGTATGGTTGCTTTTCACCTGCCTCCAGCCACAGACCTGACTGGAGACCTGGTTTGCAACCTTGTTATGTGCCCTGGCTGGGGAATCGAACCTGTGACCTTTGGGTTCACAGGCCGGCACCTTATCCACTGTGCTACCAGCCAGGGCTGCTCCTTGTCTTCTTCATTTCATTCATTTGGAGTTGGGATCTACTGTACTTTCACTGCTTTGTGGCAGTTACTCTCTGCCTGGACCCCCTGGCCCTCTCCCGAGTCTATACTTGGCTAACCTGGCTAGATCTCTCTCTCTTCCCCTTGGAAAATCCTACTGCTCTTTCCTGACTGAGGAAGTGCCCCACCTCTATGTTTCCAGTGCTTTGCCTGCCTCTACCCAGAGCATTTATCATTGTGTGCTGTGTTCACCCATCGCTGGTCTGTGTCCCCCACCAGAGCCAGGGCTGCTTACAGCAGGACTCATGTACTCATTTTCAGGTCGCCAGGGAGTTTGGTTAGGGGACAGGAGACAATGGTAGGCAGAGGTGAGCCTGAAGGGTAACTTCCCCAGGCCTCAGTCTATAGGGGTCAACAAACAACACTGGAAAAACTTGGAAACTGTTTCTGTTCCCATCAAAATAAATCTCAAGGTAAAGTAATGACATTCCTGCCATCATGGTGAAAAGCCATCGTGACTGAGCATTTTTACAGCATCACATGGGAATGCCCCACATCCCACATGGAACCTAAGTTATACCTCACTATACTAGTAGAGTAGAATTGTATTTAGGATGAAAACCACCAAGGCTGAGGAGCCAGGGTTTTAGAATGACTGGAGAAGAGCCCCCTACCATCTTGACCTACTTCCGTCAGGACTGTTACCTGTGAAAGAATATTCCCCATAAGTCACAATATGGCTGAGTCTCTATTACAGAAATTCAGCCTTCACTATGACAAATATGGTGGGATCATGCCTCCCAGACAACTTTGTCAGAGTGAAAAGCCTGACTCAGCAACAAGTTTCTCACTTGTTACCAAAAAACATTTCCTGCAAGGAGAGCTCGGTGGGGAAAGCAAGCAGGTAGAGCTTAGCTGGACCATTCCATGTGTGCACCCAGGAACCCACACAATTAACCCAAAGAGCCATGTTCCCTCTTTCTTATCCCCCTGAGGAAACAAATAAACAAAGCAAATAAAAAAGAAAATAACTAATGTCACGAGTAGGAAGCACTTCCTTCCTTTGAGAATTCATAATGTGGAGGCCCACCTTCAATTAATACCTGGGAAATAACGGGAAATTCTCTGGAGGAAAATGTGAAAATAGGAGGCACTTGCTTTTGAGCTCTTTGAATAATGAGTGTAGGGAAAGCCAGTATCTTTCTCTTGCAGGCTGTCGCTACCTTCTTATGAACACCAGAAGTGCATTTGCTTCCAGTAGCTCCTAGCCACCCAAGAAGCAAGGGAGCCTTGTCATTCATGTAGCTTCCCAGAGTCTGCGAAGAAGACATCATGATCCCATTCTCTAAATGGGAAAAGAGAGGCTCAGAAGTGTAGGGACTTATTCCAAGCGCAGTATAATGCATGCGAGGAAGGCAGCAGGAGGTAAGAGCTCATCTAACTCCCCAGTCAATTTTCAGTTCTCCAGATAACACAGAACCTAAATAAATCTACATCAACACCATATGGTATCTGTAAAGCAGGGGTATGTTGGGCACCAGTATTAAAATACTGGACAATAAAGGAAAGATAGTTTGTATATGTGAATAGTCAGGAAGCAAACTATCCTATGGATAATTTTCATTTTTAGTTTAGTGACCTAGGATGACATGAGTTTTGGTGGAATGGACAACCTGATGAATACCTATTCAGTCCTTATTCTTAACCCATATGATAAAAAAAATCACAATTGTTGTGAATGATTAATAGATAAGAAATTCATTAAGTATGCTTGGAATTCTGGCTTATTAAATATTCTTCTTGGCTGGGAGTCTTCAAGTCCCTTCACAAGGCTTGCCTTGAGTTTTGAAATGAAAATACATTCTGTGTTCTTTCGGGATAAACGGTTTCAGAATTTTCTTCAATGTCAGTAGGAAATGTAGATTCAATAAAACTATGTGCAAACCTCTTAACCTGTAACAGCCACCAACTAATGTAATGCATGGCCCCCAGACCACAGCAATGTGTCCCTCCAGGCTGCCATAAGGACAAACCCAATTTGTCTGTAGAATTAGACTTCACGGTTAGAGTCTCTGCTTTGGGTGCATGATATCCTGCAGACTACGGGCAGATTTAGTGTCCCCAAACAGATGGGCTTTCCCTTTATGGGCCACTCTTAAGTTTCCTACGCAAACTGTAGCTGCGCTAATGTTCCTTTGTGTAAAGGAATGTTTAAGTTAAACCACTTCCCTTTACCTGATGTGGGCTCAGAGCTTTGAGCCAGGGAAAAGCAGGATATGACAACATCTGCAGAAAAGGAACATTCCCTTCTTTGTGCTCTTTAAGATGGACCGTGACAGGCAGAAAAAACTTATCTGGATGTCAGTGAGAATCTTTAGTTATGAACAGCAAACCCACTATAGCCAGTAGAAGTCAGTTGGGAATTTAGTAAAAAAAAAAAAATTGTGGTAGTTGATGGGATTTCTAGGAGGCTGTAGGGGGTAGCCAGGCTGGCTTGCGTATACAGTGGTGCCCAGGCTGCAGTGCTAGACTGCTCCACAGCAGCAGATGCCCACATGAGCTAGGACTCTGTGGCCAGGACCTCTAGCCCTGCAGCCTCCAAAAGCCAGCTGAGCCTCTGCCTCAGTCACTGGAATGTACTCTACAGTATCATCTTCTTTGTGACATTCCCTTTCAAAGTAAAATCTCCTGCGACATATCTGATGAGTGGAAACTAGGTCATGTTTATGGAAACTCATCTCAAGCCGCAAAAGAGGTGGGAAAAGCTACTGTCTGACCTCTCTGTTGTCAAGGTGGAAGATTTCCCAAACACTGAAAGGAAGTGTGAAAGGTAGATGGGGACCCACAACATAAAACATGTCCGCTACATCTACCCTTTGACTGTTCAATAGACCCCTATAAACTTTCTTTCATACTAAAATTCTACACAACTTTAATCATAAGAGCAAAAGGTTCTGCCATTACAAGAATATCACACAATAACATATTCCTTGTGTAACTGATGGATGTACTTGCCCTCTCCTCAAAGGGGGGCAAGGTAAAGTCTTGGCAGTTTCCATGTTGAGCTCCTGGGGCAGGTTACCAGGGGATGTTCACCATCTGCAATTCGGTCACTATCCCATCCTGATATTTTGTGTCCCAGAGACTAAAATATAAAGTTAATTACCACCTTGTGTAACTCACATACCCTATAAAAAATGGAAAGTAAGGAGAAGAAAGGAAAAATAGTCAGTATATACATGGAAGAGAAATGAAGACTGTTGCTCTCCTTGTTTCTGCAAGTGATCATATGGGTATACAGAGTGTTCATGTCATCCTTCCTCCATGTTTTCTTTGCCCTCAGAACCAGCACATCAACAGGTTAGGGTTTTTTATGTGTTTGTGGCCTGACACCACTCCCACAATCAGTTTCTCCTATTGGCAAGGGGTTCTTAGATACAAATAGCAGAGTTCACCTTAGCTAAAATGTACAGATGTGCAATATATTAAACCACGTGAAGCAGTTTGTGAACCACATTGGTTCACAGAGCACCAAGAAGATCAGATATAGCGGTATGGAACCATAAACAGTGTCCAAATGACCACAAGCCTGCTGCAGTCAGATCCTCCTGCTACTGTCTCTCATGCAGCCCCAACGCCCACTGGGCCGACAACAGGCCCTGGATGCCTCCATTAGGCCTTCTGACATGACTTCTTATGAAGCATGATCATCTCTTCACCACTCTCCCCAGGACGGAGTTTAGTCAGTATTTCTCTGTTCATATCACTCTCTTCTCAACTGAAATTTTACAAAAGAGTATTTGATCCTAAGTCTCATAGAGGAAACTGAGAAATTAGGGGATGGCAGGATTCGCAAGGTGGAAAATTTCCCCAAAATGTGAAAGATGCTCAAAGCATGAATAATGTCTATTACCACATGTGGCTAGCTCCCACTTTTAATCAGAATGAGATTCTTTGATAATGAGTGCTATATTACATCAACCAGCCAGTATATGTGAAATTATGACAGAATTGGAGAAGAGACTTCCACAGATGACCTGATTGAGTCCCAAACCTCCCTCTCCAACATATGGAAGGAACAGAATCATTTAGTTCTATTGCACATGGGAAGCAAGTTGAGTCCTAAGGAAGCTATGTGCCTTGCAACTGCTGTCCAAATGTCCTGAGGTGTTATCTCACTTTTATAGGCTGTTTGACTCCTGAAGTGAGGTATCATGGTTTTCCAGTCTTGGAAGTATTGAATAACCTTGCTTATAATTTTTCTAACGTTGAGGATGTATGTGTTCATATAGGACAGACCTGAAAAAGACAGACAGGAATGTTCAAAGACTCTTTATTTTTTAAAGAGAAGCATGCCCTATAGTGGGAATCTTTTGTTATGTGCATGGCATCTATTTCTTTTTCTTTGGGTAATAGTATTTACGGGGAAATTTCCCTTCCCCAAGTATTAGTTGGCTATCTGTCCTTCCCTCCTCCAGCCTAGGGTAAATACGCAAGACAGCTCCAACCAATTAGCATATATCATCCCCCTGATCTGGGATGCACTAAAACACAGTCTTTGGTGGGAGTACTGGGTGTGACATCTCCTTTCTGCTAAACTGGGAGTGGCAGGATATATGCTGGGCCCCATGCAGAGAGCTGCCTAAGAATAAAAGCAACAGAGAAAGCCAGAGCTGAGAGTCAGGGATCTTGAGCTTTGGTGACACATTCAAATTCCTGGACCCAGTTCAGCCCACCCCTAAGAATTTCAACTATTTGAGCCACCACAATTTTTTTTTCTGTTTTGGTCTTTGACTTACATCACTGTTTGTTAAGTGCCTGATCCTTGCAATGGAAGGAGTCTTGCCGGCAACACCCACGAAAGCTTCCACATTTACGTGGCTTTTCCAGTGACCTTCGTGTGAGTTGCTGGGATTGTTGGAGTCAAGGATGATGGAGGGCCTTCGAGGCTGTGCAGCCCAGTCCCTCTGCTTGGCATTTCCAGTTCCTCCGACAAACCGGTAGAAAAACAAGCACGAAGGAAATCATTCTCACTCACAGGTGTGTCAACTCGGTTTACATTCCACAAAGAAAGTCGATGGACCACTTTGTGGAAGTAATAAAATGAAGTCAGGCGGTTCCACACCCAGGTGCATAGACTGTTTTTAAAAAGGCTCTTCTAAGTGCTTGGAATTTCAATCACAGAATAAGAACACATTACAAGAATTAGTGTGTCTTCTGAAAATAAAAATTGTACTCCTATTTACCTTTAAGGTGGGGTGGCTGTACAGCTCCTGGAGCATCTCAGAAAGAGGTTAGATACAGAACCCAGTGTTTACTTTGCCTGCAACATATGTATCTTGTCAAATCACAATTAGCTTGGTGCATGAGGCAATTTCTGGGGTGGGCTGGGGAAATATCTCTAGCGAAGCACCAAGGAATACAGTGCAGCTGAAATGAAAGAAGCCTAACAGCTACGACAACAACAAAGGAGTATATGCTCAACGATTCCATTTACACAAAAATCTAGAATATGCACACTGACCTAGTGACAGAAAACATGTTCATGGTTGCTGGGGACAAGGGTAGAGGGAGGGAGAGATTGGAAAAGGAAACTTCTGGAAGTAATAGAAATGTTTGGTATTTTGATTTCATGAAAAAAAAAATATATATGGTTTCCAATTATGTACTTCGAATATGGTGAAGTTTATTGTATGTACAATCCACCTCCAGAAAGTAGTAAAAAGAAAAAGGAGGGGTGAGTACAGTGTCAAACGAAGTAAATAGAGCATGAAATGAAGACCAAATTGAACTGTGAAGCATACAGGAAGTTAGGGGAAGCCTTCACCATCCTGAGTGAGACCTTATGCCTAGAGAGGCCTATCACAAAGTTAGACAAGGTTCCCAAGCATAAGTTATCTCAAAAGGCCCATATGCCTTAGGGTTTGCCTCCACCTGGGCCCATAGGTACCTGAAATTCCCTCCAGTGCCGTCACTCCCGCAGAGGCCCTGGAGACGGGCATTTATACTGAGTGTAGGCATCGCGTTACCTCATTAACTAATGCCTTCCTTTATTTACACTAGTGGCTCCCAACCTTTCCCCCCAGGAACCCTAAATTATACACCAGGGAGATTCTGTGACTCTGAGGTTCAAAAGTAGCTCGTATTTTTCCAAGTGATGAGTCTTGCACGTCAGGATAATTACCAGAATTCCAGCTAGCTCTTAAACCTGAAGCTGCACCTATTCTTTCCCCAGGCCTTCTATGCCTAGTGCCTATGCTGATCCTTCACCAACTCAGACAAAAACAAAGAGAGTGACCAGCATGACTGTGACCACTGCTTTGGCCCTGGCATCATGTTGCACGTGGTCATGGAGATGAATTTTGCTTCCAGTTGTTTTACGCCCATCCACCCCCGACTTCCAAAAAAATTCATACCCTTTATTCTACTGTTTCTTTTGGCTATAAGACTATAAAGTCACTCAAATGGTTCTTTATGATCTCCTGTTTAAATCCTTAGAAATATTACTTTCCATGCTGACCTGGGGTTGCAAACCAGTAAGGTGGCTAATGTTGCAGAGTGATTGTTTAGTGTGATTTACCTCTGTGGGTCCACAGAGGTATTCCAGCCATTTTACTGGAATTGACCTGCAGGAATAATATATAGGATGGTCAATTTAGAATGTAGGGAGAACATGAGGGTAAAATCAGGAGCAAGAGGGACATCAGATTCTGGTGGGGTGCTACAGATGGGACCACAGGGCATCGGAGGGCCTCACATCCCAGGGCTTCCCCACTTCTCTATCTCAGTGGCTCCAAAATGTGGCACACAGCTCTGAACACCCCTCTTCTGGGTGGAATATCCTCTCAGGAGCTTAGAATCCATATGTGTCTTGTTTCCACACAAGGGAAGCTATTCAGATTTAAGTTAAGCTTTTAACTTAATGATTCACTAATCTATGCATCTCGAAGGGGGTGACGTGGAGCCTCACGGTTGCTCTTGGAATCTATACCCTTGCACAGTCACACACACACACACACACACACACGAACCTCATTTGTGAAGATGTCTTTGAAATGTATTCACTGAAGATAATTATAGAGGTCTAACACTTCTGCTCTTCAATTAATGCTATAAAATTAATGGTCCTTCATTTTTACATCCTATGCAAATGATGGTGTCATCTCCAACAGTAAGTCTCTCTACTCACACGCTGAATATGATTAGTGTCCCTTTAAGCTGAATTAGAGCATGTGACCTTCTGGGGTATGGCAGGAGCAAAACCTTCAAGTGCTATTTCCAAGGTTTCATTATGATATGCTCTTAAAAAGCAGAATTTCAGAGTTGACACCAAGACACGTTTCAGTGACTGATCTTTTGAGGTTGTGGCCTTAGGAGAGAGCAGACAGGAACTGGAGGACAGCTCATAAATCTCCTGTTTTCAGCCTGAGACTTACCAGACTCCACAATGAGCGTATTTCCAAACAAAGGACAGATTCCTGTACGATAATGAGTCAGGTATAATGGAAATGCAGTGGTCCTCAAACACTGGACCCATTAGAATAACCTTTTGCAAATACACCCTTTTGCTTAGTTAGAGAATGGATGTATTTACTTGATAGGAAGTTCTGAGAACTTACATAAATGGTAGCCTCACTGTCTCAGAAAGGGAGAAACTAAGATGTTAGGATTCTTTTATTTTGAGCACTGGAGTATAAAGAACTCGACTGTGGCCTCTGATGAGGATAGTGACATCTTGTAGGAATTCCTGAGTGCACGTATTTATTCCACGAGGTGTATTTTTGCACTATAGGCAGCTTGGATGAATTGAAAATATCTCATAGCTCGAGTGCCCTTACACTCAGAGTCAATATCCTTACTCCCGGTTGGAGAGTTTTTGTCAAAGAATGGGATACCATCTGGTATTTGAGTTCTGGGGAGATTGCACAAGTTGAAGATGATTGGGGACTCAGGAAAGGGACATAAGGGCCATGTAAGAAGGAAGATACAAAAAACCTTGGCCAACCCTTTTCAAGTGGGGAGGGGGAAGGAATTGTAAGCAGAGTTGAGACGCTGGGGGAACTGGGTCCCAGTTCATGATTCCACCATCTCCGGCATCAGGCCCGCTGGGATTGATGAACATGCTCCTGAAACCAACTTCAAAGAGAATATACCATTTATCCTTTGTGATCTGCTGAATTGGGTGAGACACAAATATTCAGGTAATTTGTTCTCTGTGGCAAGCCAGAACCCTTGGCTGCGGGAATATTGACTGTGAGCTGAGAAAATTGGGAAGTCTGGAAGAGGCAGGCAACAACAGGCTGCTGGCAGCCCCAGGCTTGCCTGCTGGGTGATGAGAGCTGCATGCTGCTGAGCTTTTGCACTGGGAATGGTGCATTTCAATGAAATAAAAAAAGGCTTCTAGTGTGGGTGGCATCACTTCGCACCACCCTGCTGCTGTTTTCTGAACAGCTGTGGCTGCACCGGGTAAGCAGCATTCCTGATCTGTCAGAGGAAGGGGTTCCGGGAGGTGCCCCCAGCACACTGCGATGAACGGGTAGGGTAAACCAGGGAGCTAGATAAAAACAGGAGCTGACTTCCTACTTATAATGAGGTTGAGAATATTCTATTCACCAGAATTTTTCTTCAAGACAGCCCTGAATATATTTAAATGAAGAAATATTTTAGCAAGCCACTTGGGGTGGAGGGTGAGACCCAAGAGTATATTCAAGCTAGAAAAGTTATTATTAATCTGTTCTGCATGAGATAAGGAGAGGAATTTGTCATAATCATAATAGGTAAAGGAGGGAAGAGAAAAGAAATTGAAAGAAGTGGGTGGGTAGGGGTGGGATGGAGACCAAAGGGAGATGGGAGGTTGTGTCCTGTGCGGAGATCCTCTCTCCATAGTCCTGGCCCTGGCTCCCAATTCTTCAATGAAGTGATGAAGCTCATAAAGTGCTGGGTGTGAGCGGAGGTTTGTGAAGGCCCCTCAAGGAGCTGCATTTGGGATCTGGTTGAGGTGGGTGAAACAGAGGCAGCACCCATGATTGTAGGAGGGTACAGTCCAGGAGTCCATAGCACAAACTCTAGATTTTAATGGGTGGTTTCATTAGTTTTGAATTCAGATTATCTGATTTTCCCAAAGGAGGGGTGGTTGGGGATGTGGGCAGCAGAAATCCAGGGTATAGATGGCTAATCATAAAGCAACTGAAATATCTAAAGGTGTCTACTTTATTAGTGTATTTGTATATGATGTCATCTAAAATAAAAGGAACTATTATAGAATCTAATGTGTTTGGAGGTAAGACCTTTAAAGAGAAAATGAGTTCATAGAGGTGGAGCCTAGTCCACGTGACTACTTGAAGATAGAGCTTTCAAGGGGTGATTCAGTTAATCTGAGGTCATTAGAGTGGGGCCCAAAGCCTACATCACTGGCATCCTTTTAAAAAGAAGAAGAGACACCAGGGTCATTAGTGCACAGAGGAAAGACCATGTGAAGAGGCAGCAAGAGGGTAGCTGTCTGTGAGCCAAGGAGCAAGGCTCAGAAGCAACCAACCCTGCTGGTACCTTGATTTTGGACTTCCAGCCTCTGGAACCCTAAGAAAATGAATTCCTGTTGGTTATACCATCTAGTTTGTGGTATTTTGTTATGGCAGTCCAAGCTGACTAATACAAACTAAGACAGAGGGGAACAAAGCAATACTTGATTGACTTGCTGGAATGATCCTGATTGTTCTCCTGTATCCCTACAAGCATCTCATTGCTCTTTAAGATCTCACCTTCTTTCTCCTCTTTCTTTTTTTTTAACTTATTTTTTATTGTTGTTATAGTACATTCATCTTATTTTTTCCCCCTCTGCTCTCCCCTACCCCACCCTCCTTTTCCTACAACCATAGTCAATCCCCACATGTTGTTTGTGTCCATGGCTCAAACGTGGTAGTTCCTTGACTAAACTGTTCCCCTTTTTTGCTTCCTTCTCCCCCTCCCCTCTCCCCTCTCCCCTCTGCAGACTGAAAGTGTGTTCCTTGTATTCATGTCTCTGGTTTTGTTTTGTTTGCTTATTTGTTTGCTCATTAGTCTTCTGTATTAAGTGAGAACATGTGGTATTTAATTTTTACTGCCTGGCTTATCTCACTTCTCTTATTTCTTTCATTGCACCTGCCATAGTCTCCTTCACAATGCTAACATTCTGGTCTTGTTGATCTTCTATCTGCCAAAATATATAGAGAAATACTTCTTAACTCATGGAGATTGGGGATTCTCTGAGGCCACTTTAATTTCTCTGTCTGTTCTGAGCTGTCATTATCCCCTCTGAGTACAAATAATGAAGCCCAATGAGAGATAAAACTAAAAAAAAAAAAATAACTATATTACTAGAGGAATTACAATAAAGTGGTAGCCTATAATTCTACTTTTCATCTCTCCTGAAGGAGAAGCATTGTCCCAATACTTAAACCACTTATTATATCTTAAAGAAAAGCTCTTGTTTCTGGTTCAGAGACTCAGTGTAGCATTTATAATTATATTCTGGAGACAACAGTGTTAAAATTTGGGTTTTTGTGCTAAAAGTGATTTTTAAAAAATATATAATTACCTATTAATTCTCCTGAAATGATGTGATTTGCCATTTTCTTTCTGTGTGTGTGTGTGTGTGTGTGTGTGTGTGTGTGTGTGTGTGTTGTCATGCCTCTTCTGAAACAACCCATTTTTTTAAAGAAGAAACTATGAAAGAGCACATGGGTGCCTTGGCTTTGACATAGCTAAGCTCTGCAACACATGGTGATATCTGTAGGAACACTCAACTGAAGTCATAACAATGGGTAATTTTTTAATATAATAGAAAATGATCATTAACGTTTCTTGACAGAAAGGAAATGAATTTTCCTCATTATACACATTCTGAGAAAAGTAGGTATGCAAAAATTTCAAAGGATATTCTACCAACAAGACTTCAAGTACTATCATGACAATAGCCTTATAGAGTCTGGTGTCAGCAAACTGAACAAATAGAGCTAAGGAAAAGAATGTGGTTCAATCTCTCAGAAATATATGTAAATGAACTTGAGATTTTAGAGGGTGATTAATTCCAGACAGAGTCAAGTACCTTCCCCAGGGGTCTTCCTCAGATCTCAGGTAAATCATTATCTTTATCACCTCCGTCTACCTGACCCACTTAAAATGAATATCCTATTAAACCTCCATAAACCCATTTCAACTTAAAATGGTGCCTAGTAATATTAGAAGTGTGCTTTTATTAAATATTCTAGGAAAGTCACAGGAACTTCAAAATATTTTTGTAAGCTGTGTCAAAAGTTGTTTTTCAGAATTCATTCATCTAAATGTTCTTTTTGTTATAAATTTTGATTGTGTCCTGGTCCCTATGCCATCACCCATCAATAATTCTTACCTTGCCCCATTCTGGTCATCTCACTTTCTTTTCTTTTTGTAAATTAACAATATTTTAAATTTATTTCTATTTTAATTTTCCATTACCATTTATCTCCTATATGTTCCCCCTTCCCCTGCAATTATAACACCATTGTCCATTTCCCTGAGTCCTTTTTCCTTTTTGCTTGATCCTTCTAATCCCTAGCCTCTTCTCTCCCCCTTAGCTGTCATCCTGCTCTCTATGGTCCTACCCCCATTTCCCCTTGTTAGTTCAGTTTGTTCATTAGATTTCACATGTGAGTGAAATCACAGTATTTGTCTTTCTCTGACTGGCTTATCTTGCTTAGCATGTTCTCCAGGTCCCTTCATGTTGCTGCAAAGGGTAAAAATTTCTTCTTCTCCCTCTCCCTCTCCCTCTCCCTCTCCC